>JASDQU010027788.1:11729-24001 GCA_032191745.1 Picea mariana | reverse complement strand
GTTAGTAATTTATATGTATGATAATGGTGTAATTTCTATATTTTTTATTTTAAATTATGTCTTTATTATGAAAAATGAAATAATGAATTTTAAAAATATTTCATAATTTTTCCCAACAAAAATTTTTGAAAATTATATAAATATTATATTTAATAAATTTAAATTTAATTGGGTTTACAATGTATCATTGATTATGTGTGTGTGTGTGTGTGTGTGTGTGTGTGTAAAAAATCATGGAGAAATTAAAATTAAAGGAATCTTGAAATAAAATATAGAAGAGCACTAGAGACAAACATATAAATGTGGGCTACGATCTCTTCACTCCTTTTTACAGTCTCTTTTCCCCTTTTTTACCATGCTCTCTCATAATACATGCACACTATAATGAAGTATCCTAAGCCTTTTAAAGTCTTCATAACATGTAATCCATGGGAATAATACTACGGGCTACCAAAACCATGGGCCCAAAACCCACTTGTTTACTTAAAATAGATTTGACTCTTTTACCGAGTCAAGTTTATCCTAGCATAATATTTTTATTTCTTTTTAGAAATATGATAAAACTTATCGTAATTCATTGTGATTGAAGGAAAATTATATTAAGTGAAATGATTTCACTTTTGAGCATGTGTAATTATATATATTGTTTTTTAATAATATTTAATAGATTATTTTGGAACTTTACACCTTGAAAAGTTGGTCCAATAAATTTTAAGATGACGATGTGTATTTAATTTTGTTTCCTTATTTAGGGGGAAAGTGTTGCATTGAAATTCATCTTCATAAATTAATTTTAATATAAAATATGTGTTTAAGGTAGCTTTGATAAAAGTGAAATAATCATGGGAAACTTCTATAAAAGTGAAATATTAAAAGATATGTTAAAAAAGTATCTACATGACATTATTTTATGAATTTATCAATTTATTTCCACATGCATAGCATAAATATCTTTTTTAATAAAGAGTTTTCTAAAGGTTTTAAGTTTTGGCATTTTTCGTCGGAATCTGGGGACACAAATATGGGTTAAATCGCAATTTATGTTGTTTAAATTGCATTCTTGAATGTATAAATGGATTCAACGTATTGAAAAACCCTTAGGGAACTTAGATTATACAGACTCAACCACTCAAATCTATAGTTTCATCAATTCCTCACCGAATTTTGGAAAAATTTGATCGGAAACATTACATGGAAAAGGGCCAAAACGTAGAATGGTTAGACTACGATTTTAATAAGATGTTGTTTATGGGTCTCAATCGTTCAAGGTGGTTACTAATTGAGGTCAAATCAATTCATTGTGCCACAATTTGATGAATTATCCTAATAATAAACATCGGTAATAACTAATGTGAACAACTAAAAATAACATACAAAATGACATGGCATGTGCTCACTCTATAGAGTGGTGATTAAGTGATCATTTCACAGATTTTCCAAATTTTGTGATTTTATTTAAAACATTGGTTAAAGGAAAATGAGAAATGACATGATGGGTATGGAAGTCAAAAAGAATGGGAAAATTCCACCTAGGATGTCAAAAATCAACCTAGAACAACTATTGAAAGAGATAAGTATGAGAAGAGGTCCAAGGATCCCAATAGACGGTGTCCCAACAGTCACAATCAATATACATGAAGATATCCACAACAAAGAAATTTACTAAGAAAACACAGAAGGGCCCACAACCCCTCTACAATGGGACATGATTCCATAATTAAATAACAACAAATCTAGAACATCGAACACAAATCGAAAAAAAAATCCATGGGAAGAAAGGGGAAAGGAACTAACTTAAAAATTCTCAATGAAAGATGGTATGATAGACTGATAGCTTTAATAAGACAAAATAAGCTAGCCTGTGTTGGAATCTAGGTTGGAAAAATCATGAGAAGGAATGGGGAAGGCCTCAAAAACCCCAATGGAAGCAAACTCAAAGGGAAAACATAAAGTATGGAAAGGGTTAAAAGATGAGAAGTGGTTATTATCAAAGCTATATTGATAGAACTAGTGAGATAGTTATAGGATATTTTATCAGGAGAATTATTCTACGACATGACACAAGTCATAAAGGAAGGCCATATCTATTGGTGATCATGTATCTGGGGTGGTGAGAGGCCATAATGGATCCTTGGTAAAATGGTCATACAACCATAGAAATTTACTAAATACATCAGAGAGACAACCATCAAAAAATGTCAATTACAAATCACTAAAAATTTTGTCAATGAAAGGAAAATACACCATCCTAATACTTCTCCTAGAAAAGGAATGGATAGGCACTTATTGACTAAGACACACAAATAGTTAAAAGACGATACAATGGAATGCAGTAGATGGAAAGCATGCAAACACAAGGAATGGAATTGCATGAGAAATAAATCACAATAAATGTAGGTGGGACTAAGCATATAATGAAATATGGAGGTATATTTAGCACCTAGTTTAGCACTAGGTTTAACACCTAGTTTAGCATCGGGTTTAGCACCTAGTTTAGTGCCTAAAATAGCGCTTAGTTTAGTAGCTAGTTTTTCTACTAAAATAGCACATAAATTGGTAGTTTTTCTCCCAATCATGCTTCATGTTTTTCTTTGGATATAGCGTCAAAAATAGCTTCTGGATTGGCTTCCAAATGTACGTCAAGATTTGTTGCCATTATTGCATCTTTTTTTTCTTCTAAAATGGCTTCCATGATTGAATCTTTTGTTGCTTCTAAAATTGCTTCCATTTTTACTTCTTTGTTTGCTACCTAGATTGCTTCTTTTTTTGCTTCCTAGGTAGCGCCAGTGTTTGCTTCCAATATTGCTTCTAGTTTGGCTTCCATTGTTTCTTCCTTTTCTGCTTCCAAAAATGCTTCTTTTTTTCTTTCGAAGTACCACTAGTTTTTTCTCCTTAATTAGCACTGAATTTTGCTTCTAGAATTACTTCCTTGTTAGCTCCATGGTTTGATTTCTTTTAGTTCCAAGGTTTTCTTCCTTTTTAGCACCTATTTTTTCTTCTTTTTTAGGTCCAGGGTTTGCTTCCTTTTAGTGTTGGGATTTGCTTCTTAATTAGCATCCAGTTTTGCTTCTTGTTAAGAAACCAATTTAGCTTCCTACTTAGATCCAGAAATAGCTCCAAGTATGGATTTCAATTTAATATCGAGTTTTACTTCCATTTTAGAGCTACATTTTGTTTCCATTTTAACAACTCATGTTGCTTCCTTTATAGCTTCCATTTATTAATTTAATATTTTTTATTTCAATTTAATTAGTTAAATATATCATGCCTCTTAAAAAACTTATATTATTGTAGAGTAAGTCATATTTCATTTGAAGTATTTTATATGATAGCTTTTATAAATATTTTTTAGGGAAATGGACATCCATACAAACTAACAACATCAATATACTTATTAAATCTCCATCTAAATTAATTATAAAACATACAATATATATAAAATAACAAGATCATGATTATAACATGATCATCATCTATAATTAAAACAAGTGAGTCAAATATACCAATATTAGATACGTATCATTTCAAACAACTTATATCTTTAATATTGATAAGATCATCATCATATTTAACTAAAACAAGTGAAATTCAAATATGCTAGTAGATCAATGACATGTCAAAATGATACATGGCCAACAGTTGACATAAGTCAAAATGATACATGTCCAAATGATACAAGTGAAAATTATATATGATTTAACTCAAAACGATACATGTCCAAATGATATAAGTCAAAATTATACATGTCAAAATTATACAACTCAATAATATGGTACTGCATATGAAAATGATACATATGATAGTAAACATGAAAAGAGGCATCATAAAAATATATTAACAATGATCCATGATGGAGTCTATATGATCAATGTCATTAGCTACTACCAGCAACTGGTTCATCATCATCATCATCATCATCATCATCATCGCCATCATCATCATCATCGTTCTCCTTGGTGTTTTTTGCATATGCCTCATCATCATCGTTCTCCTCGGTGTCTTCTGCATCTGCCTCATCATCATAATCTCCCATGTTTGTATCAAACCCATTATAATTTGGATCTATCTCATAAGGATCAACTGGATCTTCTGGAAGACCCATGTTTTGCAAAAAAAAAACATTAAAAATGAAAAGTTATTATTTATTTCATGCAATATTTAATTTTTTGTGTTATATTTCTAATATTACAACATATGAAACAAAACTATAATCATATTACATCGTATAAAAGTACACATACCATACTAAAATTTTAAATAAGTTACAAATAAGATGTCATTCCAATGATGTAAAACATGCAACAATTCCAATAAATGTTAGTAAACATCATAAAAAATTTGTTATACATTTTATCTATCAACTGTAAATTCTATTGCATAATTGTAAGTGCCAACCCTCTTCATTTTGTGCTATATATGATTATGTTTTCCTCAAAGATACTTTGAGAGTTAATTGGTCTATATATCTTCTTCTCTTATATTTCACAAATGAATATTTTTCTAGGACATTTTGGCACTGTAATGTGCTTTGAAGGTCCTTTGAGAATTAACTAGTTTATAGGTAATTATGAAGATTCTCTCAATACTTATTCAACTAGAACACATCCAAATTTCAATCCTTCCAAATAAGGCGTTTGCATGTTTATTTCAAACAATATTCACTTCCATACATCCTTGTGTGCATATGGAATGCCCAACCTTGAATACATTAAAGCAACGCAACATTTGGATAAAGGGGTCCAATTTATGAAATTGTGCCTCGGGAACAAATGGATAATGTGGTCACTTATTCCATGCCTAAACAAGCTTGCAGCATCTCACGGAACTCAAAAATTTTGATTCATTAGATTTTTATGCCCCAAGGAGGTATTGGCCAAGAGTCCTTGAAATGGTTTGGGATGCAACTTACAACTTTGTATAAAATAAAAACCGAGACTCGAAATTAAGAAACATCAACTCTGATGGATTTATGGCATAGGATTTCAGCTAGATCACCCCTCTCTCTCGAGTGCCATGCCTCAGAAGTTTCTTTACGCATTGATTTCGAGAACTAGGGTTTTTCTCAGTTATAAGCAATGCAACATTTGGATTAAGGGGTCCAATTTATGAGACCATGCCTCAGGAGTGGATGGACAATTTGGTCACTTATTCCATGCCTAAACAAGCTTGTATCATCTCACAGTACTCAAAAATGTTGCTATGTTAGGTTTGTATCCCCCAAGGAGGTATTGGCCAAGAGTCCCCGAAATGGTTTTGAATGCAATTTGCAACTAAGCATATAATGAAAACTGAGACTTTGATTGAGGAACTATCATCTCCATTGGATTCCCAGCATAGGATTTCAGCTAAATAACCCCTCACGCATAGGTCCCATGCCTCGAAAGTTTCTTTTTTCATCGATTTCGAGAACTAGGGTTTTGCTCAATGAGAAGCAATGCAACATTTGGATTTAGGGGTCCAATTTATGAAACGGTGCCTCAGGAGAAGATGGTAAATATGATCACATATTCCATGCCTAAACAAGCTTGCATCATCTCATGGAACTCAAAAATGTTGCTCCATTAGGTTTTTATGCCCTGAGGAAGAATTGGCCAAGAGTCCCTGAAATGGTTTGGGATGTGACTTGCAACTGGGAATAAAATGAAAATCGAGACTCGGATTGAGGAACCGTCGAATCCATTGGATTTGTGGCATATGATTTCAACTAGAGCACCCCTCACTCTAGGGTCCCATGCCTAGAAGATTGATTTATTCATTGATTTAGAGAACTAGGGTTTCTCCTAGTAATAAACAATGCAACATTTGGATTAAGGGTCTAATTTATGAAATTGTGCCTCAGGAGCGGATGGAAAAAGTGGTCACCTAGTCCATGCCTAAACAATATTTCAGCATCTCACAGAACTCAAAAATGTTGCTCTAGTAGGTTTTTATTCCCCGAGGAGGTATTATTCCTAGAATATTCAAGACATCATTGCCATGGCACATAACAACCCTAGAATATTCAAGACATCAAGCCTTAAAGGGATAAAAGTTATGACAAAAATTTAATAAAATGTGTCAAGGTGTATTTCCTTGCCTTGCCTTTCCATGCTATGCTATGTCATTCCTTTCCATTCCATGTATTTCCTTTCATTTCCATGCCATGCCTTGCCTTTGCATTCCTTTCCATGCCATGCCTTGCATTGTTTTGCCTTTCCATGTCATGTGTTTCCTCGCCTTTCCATGCCTTGCCTTGTCATACCTTTCCTTGCCATGTCATGCCTTACCTTTGCATACCTTTCCATGCCATGCCTTGAATTTCCTCGCCTTTCCATGTCATGCATTTCATTTCCTTTTCATGGCATGCCATGTCTTCCATTTGCATGCCTTTTCTTTCCATGCCTTGCTATGGTATGGTATGCCTTTCCATGCCATGCCTTTCCATACCATACCTTTCAATTTCATGCCTTGCATTCACTTGTCATGCCTTGTCTTTCCATACCATGCCTTTCCATACCATGCATTTCCATGTCATGCATTGTCATGCCTTGCCTTGCCATGCCATACCATGCCTTTCCATACCATTACTTGCCATGCCATGTCTTTCCATACCATGTATTTCCTTTCCATTCTATTCCTTTCCATACCTTTTCTTTACATGCCATGCCTTTCCCTACCCTGCCATGCCTTGCCTTGTGTTTCCTTGCCATGCCATGTCTTGCCTTTCCATGCCATGCCTTGCATTTCCTTGCCTTTCCATGCCATGTCATGGTATGTTATGCCTTGCCTTGCCTTGGTATGGTATGGAATGCCTTGCCTTGGTTTGGTATGGTATGTTATGGTATCTCTGGCATGGCATGGTATGGTATGGTATGTCTTTCCATGCCATGGTATGGAATGGTATGTCTTGCCTTGTCATACTATGGTATGGTATCCTTGGCATGGTATGGTATCCTTGGCATGGTATGGTATGTCTTGCCTTGCCTTGTCAAACCATGGTATGGTATGGTATGAACAATATTACCAACTTAAAGAGAACTATGACCTAAAAATGAAAACTCTAGCCCTTAAAACCCATATTTTTGCATAAAACCCCACAAAATTAAGCCTCAAATCAAAAGGTGGTGCTATCGGTAGCACCCTTTTTTTTAAGTTAAAATTACAACTTTTTTTCAAGCATGGACTAAAACATGTGTATAGTTGCTCAGAAAAACCTTAAAATCAACACCTAAATCAAAGAATGGTGCTACCGACAAAAACAGTTTTTTTTCTAAGCGTTAAAATTATACCTCATTTGAAACCTTATACTAGTGCAGTAAGTACCATTGCTACCAAAACCTAAAAATTAACACATTTTTGAAAGTGGTGTAAAACATTATCACTTCTATAAACCAAATCGTAAAATCAACCCTTAAATATTTACTTTTTTAAGGTTAGTTTATCATTCCAACCAAAAAATAATACAGAATGGCATGAAAATATCACCATTTCAGATGTCAACACTCAACATAACTTCGAAATATTTTTTTTTTTTAAATAAAAAATTCTATACAAATTACATTTAATGAAACATAAATTATTTTATTACATTTTCCATATTCAAAACAGAAGAGCTAAGAAATTTTGTTATATATTCTCCATAATAAAAACATATAATTCATAAAACATAGAAATGATTCATAACTTCATGTAAGATCATATGTAACAGAGAACACTCATTTATGGTTACCATACAAACATCATATTGATCAAAAATACATAAAATGTTTCATACACTTAATGAAATTCATCCATGGATTCTGACACGCCATCAGAATCTACATTGTCTTCAGATGAATGACTGGATGAAGATGTAGATGATCCATAGTCTTCTCTATTATCAATGAGTGCACCATATGAGTCTGCATGTATGCCCAAGATTTCAGATTTCAAAAGACTCTTTGATCTACAACTAGGTTCAGCAGAATCCCATCTTGCACTTATTTCAAGCCTGATCAAGGCCCCCATTCTACAATAGTTGAATACTTCTTGCCCCATATAAGTGTTTTCCCATCAATTTTTTTCAAGCAAAATTGATGTTGAAAGATAATGTCATTAAGTTTCTCAATACATTTTTCTTCACCATGTGATCCCTAGATAAATCTTTGCATGTCAACAGTTTCTTCTGATATGTGAAAAATAGGCTCTTGAATGTATGATTTATTAATACATTCAATTAATGATGGTAGGCTTCCAACATTTTTCCTCTTCAATGTTATTGAAAAATGACTAAACATTTGATCAATATGATCATGTGTGTGTCCAACAAGAAGGAAACCAACTTTAACCTTTTGAAAGATTCTTAGTTCAACAAGCATGATGAGATATCCAAACACAATTTGATTTTGTTTTCACGAGTAGTGTTGTCCAACTACAGATATAGAACTTGAGGAAGATTACCAGACCAGTGACTGATCACATGATGAATTATGGGGATGGTAAGATTTGCATCATTGTGAATATTTGGAGCTGTGAAGTAAAGCCTTGGACACATTGTTCCATTAAAAACCATACAACCAACTAAGTGAAACTGAAAGAAAATCTCTTCGTGTAAATTTTTTGTTGTACAGACAAAATGTGGCAAAAGTGTTTTTTTTTTCCATGTCATCAATTATCATACCCATATATTTATCTGGAGCATCATAACACTTCTTTCTATGTTTGTACAAATTTTTCCGTTCACTTGATTGTTGATTCTTATGTTCTTGAAGTGCTTTGACTATAGAATATGCACATGACACAAAATGAAAATATTGATAATATGTTTTCATAGTTGATAACTATCAAATTTAAACAAACAAATAAAAATTGTAAATGTATACCTCTTTCTACCCCTTTAGATTTATCTCTTCTTGCTTTAAGAGAAGCACATATACTGCAAATCCCCATCCTTGACTTCTTAGGAATACGGACATTGTTGAATTGTCTCTTCCATAATATTGTAAAATATGCATATGAAATAAAATTATGATTTCCTTCAACACTTTCAACATATTCTTTATATAACTTGTAGATTTCATTCCTTGAGAAATTATCTGGAATATGTTTTATCTCTCTATTTGTCATAGACTCTCCATGTTTGGAAAAGAAGTCTCACATCCATGACAATGAAGTGTTTGTTATTGGGTCAATCTCTCATCCATGATGTACCTTTGAATAAAATGTAGGATCTTTTTTCAATCTTGTTTGGATCCTTGATAGACGAAGATTACCAATTGAGTGGAATTTTTTGAAATCCTTTATTCAAAGTAAAATATTATAAATGTGATAATCATATCATGTCTTTGTATATATCATGCACCCCACTAAATATGAAACTTGCATGCTCTTATTCATTGACAAATAATTCTTCCTTTTCTACAAGGAATACATGTAGTCTATAATTTTCAAACAATTATTTTGACAACAATCACTAGAAATCAAATCACCGTTGGAAAATGATTTAGTGAGAAATTATTTCATGGTCCTTGTATAACTAGAATGATTTGGATTGATATATAAAGGTCTAGTCCTTGTCCTGGACAAAATATTTATTTGCAATCTCTCCACTATTTCAACATCATCTCTAGGAGGAATATCATTCTCACTATAATCATACATAGCATTGTGAGGAGACCAAACAAGAGATTGTTGATCACCTTGATTTGTTGCACCTGAATGATTTAGAACATGGTTTCCATTACTAAGTCCATCATCATATTCATTGATAATATCATTGAGAAGAGAAATATCAATATCATCATCAGCAACACAATCACCTGCAATAATTTTTCCACCATCGACATAATCATCTTCACTACTTTTGAAATCTCCACTTGAGGGGAATTCTATATCATCCTCATTACTGCCCTCAAAATGATGACCTGGAGGACAATCTTCAACATTCTCATTAGTACCTTGGAAATCATCAATTGGAGGAAACTCTTCATCATCTTCATTGGAACCTTTAATTTATCCTACTAAAACAATACCTTCACCATCCATTTCAGTACCTTCAAAATCATCACTTGGAGGAAACTTTTCATCATCCTCATTAATCCCTTGAAAATCCTCACTTGGAGGAAAATATTCACCATCCTCATCGATCCCTTTAAAATCCTCACTTTGAGGAAAATCTTCATTGTCCTCATTAGTCCCTTTAAAATCCTCACTTGGAGGAATATCTTCTTCCTCCTCATCTATACCTTCAAAATCATTGCTCGGAGGAAAAACTCCATTATCCTTATTCGTGCTTTGCAAATCCTCACTAGGAGGAAAATTTTCATCCTCCTCATTAGTACCTTCAAAATCCTCACTTGGAGGAAAATCTTCATCATCCTCTCTACTACCTTGATAATCCTCACTCAGAAGGAAATTTTCATTATCCTCATCAGTACCTGCAAAATCCTCACTTGGAGGAAAATATTCATCTTTCTCTTTACTCCCTTGAAAATCCTCACTTGGAGGAAAATCTTCATCATCTTATTTATTGCCTTGAAAATCCTCACTTGGAGGAAACTCTTCATCATCCCCATCGGTACCTTCAAAATCCTCACTTGGAGGAAAATATTCATCATCACTTGTAGTACCTTGGAAATCCTCACTTGGAGGAAAATCTTCATCGTCCTTTTCACCATATTCCTCCCCTTCATCCTTGGTGCCTTCAAAGTATTCATAATTAGGACGTTCTCAATCAATATGCTCAATATCATTGCTTGCACTATGATCAAACTTCTCACTAGGTGAAACATATGACACTTCATTTACGTTAGAAGTATTCCCACCACATGTGCCAATCTCAGAAGACGAGGCATGTGAACAAGATGTTGATGCTCCAGAAATAAAATCCTCTCTATCTGATGAAGCCATCACTGTTCACTACAAACATAGAATGGTGCAAATTCTCACCCTCCCAATGGCATTCTTATAGCTTGTGGAATTAACATTTCCCTCCAATTTTTCCCCAAAAAATTTCCCCCAAATTTTCCCTTCAATGTTTTGCCAAAACTTTTTCCCCCAAATTTTCCCTCCAAATATTTCCCAATTTTTCCCAAAAAAATCCCCCCAGAATTTCCCCTCCCAATTCTCCCCAAAAAAAATTTCCTAAAGTTTCCCTTTAATATTTTACCTTAAATATTAAATAAATCTTACTCTATTAATTCATCATAAAGTAATTAATTACATTATGTTTTATTATTTTTAATTTATCTCACATTGATTAAACATAAAGATGGTTTATATAATATTTGATATATATACATAATCTTCTTCTATTTTATTTATCCCATATGCACTAAACTAACTAACAAGTGGTATAGTACTTGGTATATATACACACTCTTGTTTTGTTTTTTTACATCACATCAACTATTGAGCAATGTTTGTTGAATATTTTGGAGCAATCAGGCAACGTTTGTTAAATACTTTGAAGCAAGCTACAAGGGAGACACATCAAAGGCATTCAACAAATAAATACTTTGAAGCAAGCTACAAGGGAGACACATCAAGGGAATTCAACAAGGAGAGACTACGTATTTTAAAGGTTAGTTTTTTTTTTTTTAATTTTATATGTTATAGGAAAAAAACTAATTAAGCTTTTTATCTATGCAAAATATTGAAAACCTTAAATTTCATGTGATTTTTTTATATTTTTTTGGAAATAGATCATGAATTTTCAATTTTTTATATATTTTGAAAGAAATTTTAGCAAATTTATCACATTTTAAGTCTAAAAAATGACAAACCCCCCCTAAATTTACTATACTTCAAACCTAAAAAAATTTAAAAAACTTTAAAAAATTACCGTTTTACTGCTTTTAAAAGTTTTTTTAGGTTTTTTTTTTAATTTTTAAGTATTTTTTGTTTTTCGGTCAATAAGATGATGCGGGGCATCGCCCTTGGAAGCTTGGGACCTAGTCCATGATAGGACTTGGCCACGGGAGCGTCAGGAGCTTGGTTGACCAACAAACCAAAACCTACAAAACCCAAATAAAATAAAATAAAATAAAAATTATAAAATAGATTTAATTAACTTTTATTGTTTTTTTTTAAATTAAAATTAATTTTATTTGCATCGCCCCCAGCGCCTGTGTGACCAAGTCACGACCAAGACTTGGCTATGCATGCACCGAGGACGATGCTCGGCATCGCCCTCACCTGGACGACCGGCAGATAGCACGCCACAATGTTTAATTTTAAAATTTAAAATTTAAATTTAAATTTGAATATTTTTTGTTTTGTTTTAATATAAAGTTTTAACTTTAAATTTTAATATA
>JASDQU010027788.1:0-11544 GCA_032191745.1 Picea mariana | reverse complement strand
TTTCATATGTGTAATTCTTTTGTTTTTATTTTTGTTTTTTTAATGTGGTTTTTTGTTTTTTTAAAGTGTTTTGGGTTTTAATTTTTTGTATATGATTATTGCTTTAGTATTTTTTTGTGTGTGTTTTTTTTAATTTTGTGTCTTAGAAAAAGTTTTTAGATAATTTTAATTTAACTTTAGTTTTTTCCCATGAACGACATATATTTTATTTTTCCTTAAATAATTTGTGCTTTTTTTTTTTATATATAAGACAAATGGCAGGAAAGAAAATCTTTGTATATATATCTGGAACAAGACCTATAGTAATGGCATCCAAAGCCCAGTTAGGACCTCCATGAATGCTAGGAAACAAAATGTTAGCCTAGCAAATGAGGTCACAATAGCAATGAAGAATGTTAGAGAGTGGAAAATTCTCAATGGTGAGAGTAGAATGGAGTATTCTTGGTATCTTAAAGACAAACAAGCCACCAATGGAGAACAAAAAATTTTGTATTGTGTTGAATTTGAACATGTCCAAGCAAGTTAGCAGTCACTTGGCATGTTATGAGATATATGTTTGGTGCCAGGAACAGATATTGTTTATGCACTGGTGAAACAATCAAAGACATATCTCAAGATTAGATATTGTTTGAATATGATCAATTATAAAAAGAAAGAAAGTTTCACAAAATTATGTGCAATGATCATGACAGACAATGAGATGGGAAATGTAAGTTTGTTTATTCTTATTTTTGTAGCATGTATTATTATAAGTTTTATGATAATTGTTAAATCTTATTTAACAATGGAAATGGCGTATTTTATTTTTACGGGATTTTACTAGGCGAATTTCAGAGATGTTAGTGGGGATTTATTCTAGAGAGAGAAATATCATGGAAGTCATCAATTCCTTTCATATCGATAAGGCACGGGAAGGAAGGAAAAAGAAGCAAAGAGTAACGGAAGTTGAAGATGCAGGAGAAAACAGAGAAGAACAACAAAGAAGAAATAAAATTCATCATTCTAGAAAGGATAAAAGGGTTACATTTGAAGATATGGAAACTCTAGATGAAGATTTCACTAAGATTAATGCAAATGAGGTTACCTATGTTCCTCAGAAGAAGACTAAACAACATAAGTCCAAAAGAAGTATGGGCAATGATGATTTCATTCCTAGTGATTATGAAGAGATTGTTGAGTTAGGTGAAACTCATTTAAATCGTAAAAAGAGGAAAGAAAAGGTTCTTGATGAAGAAGAATTGATAGTTACCTCTGAATATCATGATGGAAGTCCTAAAGGTAGCAGAGAAATAATAACACCAGGTGTTGATATAGAAGATGGTGTTATCAAAACAACGCAAAATACCATTCGAGATCGACTAAGGAGGAACAATTTCGTTGATGAGGGCCATACATTTCTGTTGAATGTGAAGCAGTTATATAAACCCATAGAAGGCCGAGAAAAATACCAAATTAGAAAAACACATCAGTTGCATATCCAAAACTTGAAAGCACTGATTAGGCACAATTCATATGCACATGTGGTTGACTACTTAGTTCTTGTTGACCCAATGGAAGTTCCTACCAAGGATGCATTTGATAGGTCAAAATGTTTTGAGTATAAATATTATGTGATTGGAGGAAATCATTATGCAAAGGCTAGAAGAGAATTGATGCAAGAGTATCCCAATAACCCTCTCTTTCAGACAATCAGATGTGTAATTTATGTTGGTTTAATAGATGGAGAAACAAATTTATTGGCATGGGATCATAACATAGATAATGAGTATAGGATGTCCATGAATTTCATTCTAAGAGTGAGATTTATCCATAATGAGTTTTTTGTAATATGTGGTGGGGATAGATCAAACATTGATGAAAATTTTTGGAAGGAATGTTGCATGGAAATAGGCTTCCCTATTTATAAGGAAAGTGTAAAAGTAAAAAATCACAAAGGAAGTGATGCATTCAGAGCTACAGATAGCTATTTCCAATTGGGATTTAAAATTGGATAGATATTGGATTTGGTAGATGAGATCTTCAACCTATGGAAAAATATTGGTATAAAAAATCATAAGGTTAGGAAGTATAAACCCTTAGTAGGTAGCACAAGTAAGACCTATCCTAAAATCAAAAACCTTCCAGATGATATGACTATAACTCCTTGGATAACGATGCAATGAGTGAATGATGAAAAACTTGTCATAGCTATATTATCATGTGTAAGGTTAGGTGAATTATCAATGGAAAAAATGTGTGATGAATTTAAAAAGTAAGTCTATTGAGTTAGTTTTTATTTATGTTATGATTAAAAAATTAATTGTTTCTATATAACATAAGAATGTATTGTATTCTATATATTATTATAACAATAAAAAAATATATATTTAGTCACAAGGTTTATATGAGAATACAAGAGGAAATGGTTAAGATGTTGAATGAGCAGAGTTGGGAGGATGTTAGACTCAATTATCTAGATGCAAGTTCTTCAACAACATTGAGTCATTTTTTTGTTGCATTCAAAAAGGTATGTTGATTTATTACATTCATTTTATTCATTTGTAGGTTAATTTATTTCGATTTTATTAGTTGTGTGTGTGTGTGTGTGTGTGTGTGTGTGTGTGTTTCATTAAATATGTCAAAGAAGAATATAGCTGGAGTAACCGAAGCCTTCAAATGTTATACTCAAAAAGTTAAGTTTGAAAGAGAAAGAAGGCGACGTCTTCAAAATGTTGAGCTTCATGACACCCTTGATCACTACATTTGGAATGGGCTTGACATTGTTCAATATAAAGTGATATTAGGGGATTGTGAAAAAAATTGAAAATATTGTTCCTAAAAAAGAATACTCCCTAGTTATTGCAAATATCCCTCGTGGTTATAATATCCAAAACATTGAATATGATATTGAGCCTTATACTTACGAAGTTTTCAGTAAAGTGGTTATGGGATTTATGGAAGTCACAACATCACCATTTTGGATATTTCTGGTTTTTCATTCAGACACACAACAAACATTAGTACAATCAAGTTTTAAGGGAAAAGAAAAGACAAGGATGCAACTTTATTGGTAAGATATTGAAATTGTATGTTTAGCGATTAAGATTAGAAATCTGTTTTATTAATTTACAAGTTAATTGAATTTGTACTTATTTATGTTGCATGCAAAAACCTAATATTCATAGCTCCAATAGTGAACCATTTACACATGATATTGAAAGTATACATCTTGCAAGATGGACAAAAGATTATACTTATGATTCTATTCTTTACAATGTAAAGGATGGAAATAAGCCTAGTAGTTTATTGGTTTACAATGATGTGGCTAGAAAGCTAACATATGAGGAAAATGATTTCAAAGGAGAGATCGTTAACATTTATCAAAATCCACAAGAACTAATTAATTATCTTATAGATACATTTTCAAATGAAGGAGATTGGGTTTGGGATTTGTTCTCAGATTGAGGTAAGATTTATGATATAACATTTATGAAATCATACTTCACTCTTTATTATTTTTAATTTTTGTTGTTTTACATTATTTACTTAAATTATTTATTTTGCATTTGATGATTAGGTACAACATTAGCATGTTGCTTACAAAAAGGAAGGAATTGCATAGGCATTGAAAGTGACGCAATGCAATGCGGTTTTATTCAACAAAGAATTAATGTTATTCGATCTCTTTCAGATGAAATGCAAGAAATTGGCTTGAGGAAAGGAGATTT
Organism: Picea mariana; assembly: GCA_032191745.1. NCBI lineage: Eukaryota > Viridiplantae > Streptophyta > Pinopsida > Pinales > Pinaceae > Picea > Picea mariana. The sequence goes on along the minus strand of JASDQU010027788.1, from coordinate 7,837 downwards.
TAATGACTCAAAGGTGGAAAAAATATCACAGGAACCTCAAGTACCATTAAGAGGTCTTCTTGGAAAAGATCACTTTGGAGAACTTGTAGATATCAATAACTCAATGAAAGATAAACATGAGGCAAATGAGCCAATGGAAGCACAAAATGATGTCCAAGAAAATGATGATGTGTTTGTTGAGAATGATGAATTTGGGATATATGACATTGTCGATTAGTTTTACGATGCCCTTGAAGACAATGTTGAATTTTGCAAATTTTTGATGAGTTATAATTGTAATGTTTTGACTTTCAGATTTCAAAATAAGAATAATTATGCATCTATTGTTGTTTTATGATGAATATGTTTTATTATTTTCTTTTAACTTTTCTTTTTATGTGATTTAATATGGTAGAGAAAATGACATTAAATATTGCCAATTTTTTACTATAAATCTATAAAAATATCAAAAAAATGTTAATTTTTATTAATTTTTCCCATTTTTTGTTCAATTTTGTCCATAAAAATGCTTTATTTGACACGTTATTTATAGTGGAAAGCTTCTCAAATGTATAGGTTTTTTTTTATAAATTGCTTTGAAATGTACAATTTTTTTGCTAAATATTTAAAAATAGTGTTATTTAGCTACAATTATTTGTTATGTATTGAATAAAAATAAAAAGTGTGTTAAAAATACAATTTTACACTATATTTAAAAACTATGGCACCATGAATTAAATAATGAGACACAATTTTATGAAAAATATTAATTTCAAAAAAGTAAATCTTATATAACATTTTTAGTATCATTAAAAATCATAAAAAAGAACATTGGTAAAAAAAAAGATTTAGAAAAAATTGAAAATAGTTGGAAAACAAGCATTTAAAAAAAAAAAAAAAGATTTAGGAAAATTTGAAAATAGTTCAAAAAACAAGCATTTTAGAAACAAAATCTAGATCCATTGTACATAAGAAGATTTAAAATATCAAAAAATTACCTTGGAATGAAAAGGGGTGCTACTAGTAGCACCATTTTTCAAAATGTGGTAAAAAATGGGACCCTTGAAAAAATGAAAACTTGGAAAAGTTCTCGTTAAGTTGGTAATATTGATTATGGTATGCATTGCCTTGCCATGCGATGGTATGGTATGGTATGCCTTTCCATTCCATTCATTTCCTTTCCATACCATGTCATGCAATGTCTTTCCATACCATGCCTTGTCATGCCATGCCTTTTCATACCATGCATTTCCTTTCCATGCCATGCATTTACATACCATTCCTTGTCATTCCATTCCTTTTCTTTCCTTTCCATGCCATGCATTTACATACCATTCCTTGTCATGCCATTCCTTTTCTTTCCTTTCCATGCCTTGTCATGCCATGTGATCAACCTAGTTGTCTGGTTAGTATTATCCTTGAAAATGGTTGAATCAACTTTGTAGGATAGTTAACTAAAATGTGTACACTTTCCTATAGTATATGGTCATGGAATATTGTATTTTCAACATGAATTATTGTCCCCTTATCTTCATTTTGAAATTGCAAATCATAGACAAATTAATCACTATTTGCATCCATCTTTCACACACACACACAAATTCAATTGTCAAACTGTCATCACATGCCCTTGAATATATACATCAACCAAAAGAAACTCATAATAACCATTTCAAATAGATACATAGTTCATCAATTGTGTTGCATAACTATTCAAACTAAACATGTAATGTATCGGTTCATCAAGCAAACTATATCTCACAATCTCACATATAATCAGAATGCATCATAGTCTATTTGATTTAGAATAGAACATGTTCAAGACATCAAATAGTAGGTGATTTAGAAATTAGTTCATAATATCCTAATTCTATGAGGGCATCCCTATTCAATAAGAAAAATTTTCCATTGTGACAGGAAATATGTGGCTATTCAAGGACACCATTCTCAAATAGAGGGAACTCGATTATAATCTTACTTGCACCATAAAACATTTTTTTTCTTTGGTTGGTAAACTGGGAAATCCTTAGTCTAATAAGTCGTTTCAAGCAATATCTATTAATAACTATCAGCTTCAACACAACACAAACCATTCATAATAGATTCTTGCACACAAGAGATTAGATGGAAAGTGGTATTACAAAAAATAGGTGGGTTTATGGGTAGGATAATGGCAAGGATAGGTTCAAGAACTTGTTAGTAAGAAAATTCTACCTAGCCTTACTATTTCCAACCAACTTGCTAATCATTCAATGCCCAAATTAGATAGCCTCCACACTACATATAAGTTTATTTGAACTCTTGGGCTTCCAAAGTGAAATACATTACCTATTCATAAGTTAACAAGACCACTCCTCAAAACTCAGTTTGCAAATTGCGTGATTTTCCAAGCTATCACAGTATGTGCCTATAAAAATGTGAATTCATATTCTAAATTTAAATCTCATACATGTGGTGCAAATGGTAGTTTCCAACACAATATACAACTTTAGTAAGGTTGTCATATCACACTTCAAATGGATTTTCCCTATCAATAAACCTCCTTTACATGCATTCAATTTAGGGGTAAATGAAAGCAAATTAACAGATGGATTTAAGAACCTACAAGGTATCCATATGAGAAAAAGAATAAAGCAAGATGAAAAGTATAGATCCCTAGCACACACATGCATAATTTTTAAAATACAACAACCTACACAATTGTATAATATGTGTAAACCCCAAGCAAGATTGGCACTACTCTTCCACCATGTATATCATAAGAAAACATTTACAAGAAGATAAACCCTTCAGTTTCAATGTCCCATTATCATCCGAGGGATCGAAATCCATCATGGCCTACACTTCAAATCCAAAGGGGAAAATTCAACCATGATTTATAAATATTACAACTAGCCACACCAAGCCAAATAATCATTGAGTAAACCCTTATCAACAATGGAAATCTATCCAAAATCTTGTCAACCTAAAGTTGAAAATTCTACAAATTCAACTTAAGGCATAGATCATTTAAACCCAAGAGAATTCGAAATATAAGTGCTAGTTTGTTCATTAACCATTACTACAAAAGTCAAAATGAAGAATTTGACCACAAATTCCTTCCAAATAATTAGCAATAATTGCTTCATGTAATAGTTAATTTGCAACATCTTCAAATTGGGCATGATATAGCTTGTTTGGGCATGTAAATATATTGTAACAAATAACTTGAATGACAGAAATAGTAATAATGAGACAAGTATAAGAATTTGTATCCACCCCTGGAAAGGACAGTATATGGACCGAATTAGGCTAATGCTCTACAATGGGTGAATAAAAAGGACTATGAAGAAGAGGTGGGAGACCTAACAGGGTTGTCAAGCATTTAAATTTATTGAGTTGGGCATTAGGAACCCATCAACAATTTTGCCTCTATTTCATGATATAAACCTACCATGCCATAAACTAACAATCGATGTTAGAGACATACTAATAGACTAACATGAGTAAGCAGAATAGGAAACATTGTCTAAGGTCTTATTTATTGTACAATTAAAACCATGAAAAGCTTAAAACCACAATAAATGCAACTTGGAAAACTCAAAAAGGGAAAGGTGCTAAAAATGTAAATATGTATGCATAATCTAGACCAACATGAAAATGAAAACAAAACCAGACCTATCATGTTAGCACTAGAAGTTGTTCATAGACTGCCTTAGGAACAAGCCTGACACATCTTATTTCAAAATGCTCAATAAAGTCTTAAAATGCAGAAGGATCACACTCTTGGTCTCAATGAGGCTTATGATTTGAGCTATTTAAGCCACTTCCCTATGTGCAACAAACCAGGTAAATAAAACCTATGTTTAGTGAAATGAGATTAGGTGATATGATTAGGAAGAATTGAGGAACAAAACCAAAAATTTCACTGAAGAGCATCATGTTCTTTAATAAATCTTCACTCAGGAATACTTTCCAAATAAGATTTAAAAGACTTAAACATTCATGTGGAAAACATTGCACTATACCCTATAAAGAAACCTTTTCAGCACAGACATACAGTCATATGATCATATAATAGCAACAATATGTTTAAGATGAAGCAACAAAGATGGTAAACATAGATAAGGAAAACACACTAACCATTGACTTTATTAGCAACTAATATCTTTACATAGGAATAGATAAGCAAAAATAGTCTAAAGGATTTTACAATGAAATCCAAATGCAGGGATCGAAACCCCTCTTTCCCTCTGTATTTTTCATTCCTTATATAGATTTTACATCAAGTAGATAACATTTACTATCAACCTATTAATTAGGAACAACACCTAACTAACTCCTAAAAACCTTGAGGGAGAATTTATTCCTTATCTATTGATATACAAAAACAGAAAAACAGTTACAACAATAAATCTTGATTTCTAGGCAACATCCTTGCACTAGAATAGGTCTTTAGAAAATCAAGCTTCATTTGGAAAATGAGCTTTCCTTTCCTCTGATATTCAGTGATTGATCTAATTTTTATCTTAACTCAGCAGATAGCAAGTCGAATAGGTGGTTGGTCCCATGATCATCCTCTAAAATAGAGCATTGTTGTTACAATTTAAAATACCTCGTAGACTACATTTAGGAAAACATAATACATCCATACCTCGTGCTAGTTGGGATATATGATATTCATATAATAATAAGGGGTATCAGGAGGATACTCTCATAGATTCACCATAGATATATATCAAATATAATCCAGCAAGATGATAAAGAAAGTGTGCAATTAGAATTGCTTCTAGCGGAATATCATCCCCATCAGAAATCAATTTCATACTAATCGGTGGCAACCCCAGGCTCAAAGAACTGTGAAACTTGTTAGATAGGCATGATTCTACAATGACACTCTCTAATGGTAAAACAAACATTTTGGGTGAAAGTGAGCAAAATACCATAGAAAAGTGCTTCACTAATTGTTGTCAAAAGGTCTTGAAAGAGAAAATAGCATTGCATCCAATTACTACAGTTACTGGAAGAAGTAGTTCGTCAATTTGAGCTTGAAACCCATCATAATTTTGACAAATGAAAATGCTAGCTCAGTGTAATGAAAACACGATACCTTTAGCTTTAAAGAATGAGTTATGTTGTACTATCCAATCATAAAAACCTAGAATAATACAAGTCGACGCCAAACTCCTCTGCACCAAACTTTATGAGAAAATATTCTTTGAGTGTTTTGTATGATTCCTCTGTCACCTAATAAATAATCTTTGACAACTGGAGTAAGATAAGTATCCACATTAGAAAAAAATATTAGTGGAATAAATTGCACCCTTGATATAAATGCCAATAATAAGGACTATTGTTGAACTCACAAAACCTTTCCAATGTTTAGAACAAACAAGAATTTTTTATAATTTGGTACAGTGGTTTGGCATTCGTCAATCGTTTTCATGCATCTACTTAATCAATTGGAAGTTTTGTTGCTTGACATTTGGTGGGATCTTCCTTATGGACGCTGCCTTGAACTTGTTTCAATCGCCACCTGTGTATTTTCCTTTGCGACCAATAACTCAGAGCAATGTAGTGAATATTCAATATGGCATTTATCAATGGAGTGGTTATAGTTATAACATAAGATAGATATGGAAATTTTGATAGAATCAACGCAAAGTGAAAGTGAAAGTGGAATGGTGAGGTGGATGGGTAGGTGAGGTGAGAGAATGAGTGGGATAGATAGGTGAGAGAATGAGTGGGGTGATGTGAGTGGTATTTATTATTTTATTTATATTTTATTAACATATAAAATCAAACTTTTATAATAAAATTACACTAAATGAAACTAAGCCATGGAAATTGGATGCTTTTAGAAACAACAGGAGTAGAAAAATAGAATAGGCAAGCATATGTCATCCATCTCAACAATAGAACAGTTGTGGTACTATTTTGGTGAATTTTGTTACCGAGGTCTGGAACTTCATGCAGTGCCTTTAAGGCCACAATTTGATCATGAAAATATTAGTGCTAACATTGGCTCCACGAGAGATGAAAAGCTCCATGTGAGCTACCAAGAACTTAGAAAACCTATGCCTTATATCCATTGGGCTATGGATTAATTCACCTTCATCCAAACTTCTGCAACTTATTATGAAACCAAAACATATTATTGTAAACCAAATGCAAACTGAATGTTGTACTCAAACTGAAAACCAAATACTTGCATGGAAAGATTATTTATGCACACTCCTACTCATACTCCAATCAATTGATATGTTGCTTGATCAAGAGTAATCAGCTTTCCAATGAATCCATAAAATCATCTGACTGATGAAATGTAATCCTTGTTTGATGCTAAGTAAGAAGACATGAAGAGAGTATATCATGAAAAACAAAAATTCCACAAAAAACATGTACTCATAGCTACAAATAGATGAGATGCCAAAACTTGAAGCATTTGGGATCTATGGAAATGACAAATCTATCCAGGCTGCTATTAGATCCTGAAACTTATAGAAAACCTCCAGTTGATCCAAGAAAGGAAATTGCATCGGTGTTAGATCTTATGCAATTTGATTTTTGTGCAAAATTGAAGATTGTTGTAGGTTGATTTCACTCTTGATCACATGTTGTTCAATATTTGTTGCATATTCAGGTACAAGAACGGTCAATGCAAACTTGTTGATCTCCAGTGATAGTTGTTGGATCAATTTATTTGACCAATTATGCTCATCTAATTGATGTTTTGCAGGGAAATATTCAACTTGTTCTTTATGATCAAACAAATCTGGCATATTCCTTTTGGAACTACACCACCTCTCCTGAGATATTTTTGACTCATGATTAAAAATATTAAATCTTTGATCTTCACAAATCAGTGGTTGTTCTTGGTCTTCAACTTCACTATCTCCGTAGTGATCAAACAAAGGTGGACCATTAAGGGATATAACTTGATAAATCTGCTCATAATCTTTTTCAATGATGGGCACATTGAATGATCTTGCAACAAAAGTCTGTTGAAAAGACACTTTCTCTTCTTCATAACCAGCAAATGGATTTTGTTCAACTTCAAATATGTCATAAACAGGTTGATTTAAACATCTATTAACATGATCTACTATTTTTTTATCTTGAAAAATCTCTTCAACCATTTCATGATCAATTTTTTATTGCACATGACTATCACTTATTTCAAGATCTAAAGATCTCTTCTTTAAAAATTGTTGATCTTGAACATGTTGTTGATTAAGGTTGGTTGTCATTGATGTCAACCCTTGAAGAAAGCCCCATAGCACAAAGGTTGGGTAATGGACCGAAGATTGTTTGATGTAAATATGACTCATTATTTTCTTGTCATGGTTGATAATAAGTATAAATGGATGAAATCCAAAGTGGTCCCCTTATGGTGAAAGTCCTCACGGGAAGACATTATGCGGATTGAGTTATCCTAGAAGTATGGTTAGAGAACTCATGTGTATTTATGGAATAATGATATTAATGTCAGTGAATTTTTCATTTAAACTATCCTAGATGGATAGTGCTTGTCCTGCCATTTCCGGTGGTATGTAGAACGTCACATAACTCCTCACGGTTAGAGAGTTATGGCCATGAGAAGTTGGAGAACCCAGGTTTCGATAATGGACCCAAGTTTGTTTGATGGATAATGGTAAGCGTTTTGATATATTTCTAGGTAATACTATTCTATATGGATGGTACATGTCATTCCATTTCTTGTGGTATGTGGAACATCACATAACTCCTCACGGTTTGAGAGTTATGGCCTTACGAAGTTGGAGGACCCTCTTATGTCATCTAGAAGCCTCAAAAGGTCAAAGTAGTCAAAGTGGTTTAAGAGATTTTAGAAGGTAAATAATAAAGTGAATTGATGAGT
>JASDQU010027786.1:2299-21113 GCA_032191745.1 Picea mariana | reverse complement strand
ATGATATTGTATCTTGACCCGCAATAGGGGAGTCATTTCGGAACCCCCAGGGGCCCGTGTCACTTGCAAACCTCTTTCGGGAAGCATATCGATCGGGGCAACTTTGGAGTTCAATTTCAAATGGTCATTGAGAAGAATTTACTTCAACATAGCATATTTGTGGAAACATCCCATTGAAAGCCATCCTCAAACAATGTTAGACCACTAGGTGTAGGGCCTTCAAGCCACACTGTAGATTCTAGACTAGGCATGACATTTGGCCAAGTTGACCATTTTGGTTCAAATCCAATTGATCCTCATTGATGCTTTCTTTGTGGGAATACTTATTATGGACCGACATAGGCTATTGTGCATGATTGTTTCTTGGATGAGGCTATTACGAAATATTTTTTATATTCTCATTGATTATGCATATAATTTTACAATTGATAACTATTTGGTAAACATAATTGTAAATTATTTGTAATTATCTTTTAGTTTTTGGCATGTACAATTACTACTTGATATGATATACCTACATCTCAATGGAAGGATACATGTTCTCTCATAGTTGATGTAGTCGCTGCAACAACATGGTCCTTTGGGGAACCTCGCACATAGTTATTTAGCTGACTTTATGAGTTTTTACTCAAAAGTTTGAGCTCAAGTTACAAGTCAAATATGTGTATAACTGTAACCATAAATAACTTACAATAATTACAAGTGTTTTTTAATTAGACCATGATTAAGGGCAAGGACCAACATAGATTAGGGGTGGAACCTATTATCTTTTTCTTATATGAATATGAATTTGAATCATGTAATTGTTATCTTGAATCTCAATTTGAGTGTGAATGACCAACTTGCCTCTTGAATTTTTGGATGTCAACACTCATGGCCATTAGAAACACTCTAAGACTCTTGGGTAAGTTTACTTCTTTGCTATTTGATAGGGTAAATTTTCCAATTTTTTTCTTTGCTCAAGCTTTGCATTGAAGTTAATTTGAAATGGGTCTTTCTAAAAAACTCTTAATATATGGTAATGGTTACAATTGGACCTAATTGTTACGCTATGGATATATTAATTTTCTTATATAACTTTTCTTTGAATGTGACCATCTAATTTCTTCTTGTCCTAAAGCTACATCATAATATACTTTTCAAGAAAATAAATGCACAAGTTTGAAATCATCATTAAATAGAATCATTTTTTTATTAAACTGATCTTGGACATCTTAACTCTATAAATACTCTAATTCCAAAAATTTGTGTGACTCTTACATTATTGAGAAAGGTGAAGCAAATAACATTGTCACATATACATTCTCCTTTTAGTTTATGATCTAATCTTACTATGTGCTATTGAATGGGGGAGATGTTGGATAACACATAAAAAGTAAGGAAATTAATTTCTTATAATTAGATGAAATATCAATTGAGAATGTGTCACCCCTCAATAAATATTGAAAAGTAAACCAACCTATAACTTGTCAATCTTTTATTAAAACTAGTATAAGAAGATTTTATTACCATTTTTTATAGTAATATGTTTTACTCACATTCTTATAATTTGAATAACATTTTTATATAAAATAACATTTTCCTATATAAATATGATTGTATCTCCCATATTTTCATTTTCATACTTATCATTAATATGCACATGTTATTGTTCCAAACCAAAATGAGACTAACAAAATGATGTCCTTTATCCCCTATCTCTTAGTGATAGAGAGTTTGTCTTATCATTTTAATTAGCTTAACTCATATGGAAGTGGGTGTAAGAATTTGTGATTCTTGACACATCTTTTAATATGGAACATTCTTCATGGATAATATAAAAATTAAAGAAACACTAGTTTGGGAGTATGCATTATAAATTTATTTTTTTACAAATGCCAAATTTATTTATGAGAAGTTAATTATAATGTTCATTCATTGTCAAATAAACAATGGGTGGAGATTGAAACTAATCTTCAAGTTCAAATTTTAAGATTGATCTTGACATTCTTAAGACAAGTGTTTAAAAATTCTTGCTACATGTTATTTATTATATACTCGACCTCAAATTTGAAATGATATAGATGTTTCTTAATAGTTTTTTTTTTCATATCCACCTTTTGGTTTAAGTATATGAAAATTTTATATGTATTCATTAAATGTTGTAATATCCTGATTTTGAATTCCCAGATTAAATAATATATATTTTTTTATTTTATGAAAGGTCGAAGCATACAAATAATTAAAAGAGGGCGAAGTGCCTAGGAAATGTAATGATTTGATCATTATTAATAATAAAATACATCGCTAGCTGCAAGAAGATATGGGGCTTAAGAAGATAAGTTTTTTAATTATATTTTATTTATCCATAATTGCTTTAATTGAGAGAAGTGGTTACATGAGCTTCTTTGGGAAGTCTATGTGGTTCTTGATTTCCAAGTAATTATAAAAACCCATCTTTGGGTTGTTTGTGGGTTCACTCATTGTTCATTGTTAACACTCTTCATTATGTTCACTCTCCATTCACTCTTCTAGACATTCTTAGTATTGGATTGGGAAGGAAAAAAACAAATTGTTGAGGAAGAAGCGATTGTTTATTGGTTGTAGTGACTACTGGTGTATTCCAACCATGAATTAATGCATGCATGTATGAGATGCATTGGCATGTGTTAAGTTTTGTTCACAACTATGTAGTCTAAGTCTTGGCATGGAGATTATTGACTAGATGCACTAGAGCCTTGGAAGGAGGTGGACAGCCTGAGGGACGCATGGCAGAGAAGGGGGTCCAGTCTCTTGGGTTGTGTAGGCTGGAGAGAAGAGAGTTGGTGTACATTGGATTTCTATGTGTTGAGAAGCTTGTGAGATATTGAGTGTTGATTGGGTTGGGAAGCTGAGTGACACCCTGGAACCGTCCATGTGGATTCATAACCCTGGCTCGGGGGTGACATTGTTGTTGAGACTTGGAACAACAATGTCTACGGTTGGGTGGAACATCCTTGGTTTGCATCCATTTGGTGATTCGTTTCATTAAAGATAAGTGCTCTCTTTCATGGTTTCTTTTACCTGTATATTTATTTCCTCTATGTATTAATTATTATCTCTGAGATTTGTGTTTATAATATGCATGCTTGTTGGTTATTGTTGTTCATCGAGTTGTACTAATTTCTTTTTTAATGCAACATGAATCTTGATCTCTGCATGTGAATCTTTCATGCTTCTTTATTAATTAAAATTTATCAGAATTTGAAATCCGTTTTGAAGTGCATTTTTTAAGTAGCATGACTAGCCTATGGGTGGCTGGGAACGTTCCAGGTTGGTATCATAGCTTTTGGTTGAAACACCAGATTGGTATGGGCTGGAACGAGTGAGAATCATGAAGATTCACTGTAATAGATTTTGGTTTGTGTGAATTTGGGGGAAATGGTGGAAAATTAGAGAGAAAATGCCTGAATTTGTGGGCAGATTCAAGTTTTAAATAATCAAGAATTTTTTTAGAATTTAATGGATTCGATATGCAAAGTTGCAGATCCAAATTCGACCCAGAAGGTCAATAAATTTTGAAATTTAAATGGTTGTAGCGCAGGGAAGATTTCAGAGAATCAATGGCCAAGATCATGTTCGATATTGAGATCAATGAACTAGATTCATTCTTGAAAAATTAAAAAATACTAATGTTTTCAAAGTTTGACAAAGTTACCATATCAATTACTGAGATTCATTTTGGAAATTTGGAAAAGGAGGAAGATCGACGGTTTGTAGTCATTTTCAGTCATTTTGCAAGTTAGATAAAATCAATAATCAAGATCATCTTAGCTAAGAGATCAACGACCCAAATTTACCTAGGTTTTGGCCGAAATTGTCTAAGTGTTGAAGTTTGCCAACTGAGATTGTCGATGGCATATGGTCGGGGATCGAAGAGTTTGGCGAAGTGTTGAAGTTCGACCAATTGGCATATGAGATCATCGATACATGATGGTCAAGTATTAGAAAGGTCGGTGAAGTGTTGAAATTTGGAGAAGGGACATCTTTGACCGGCAATGGTCGATGATCGTGCATCAATAAACTTCATGAAAATTTCAGAGTATTCCAAGAGAAGATGTTGATGACTAATGGAAAGGGTTGATGACATGTCATACCATGTCATACCACGTCAGCATGGTTGATTCCTTTGGATGACATGTCATGCCAGGTCATCATCCACATGTCATGTCACGTCAGCATAATTGTCACGTCAACGAAGAGATGGTCGATCGTTGATGGTCAAGGTTCGGTGAGATTTTTTAACAGTATTGGTTTTTCAGGGAAGATGACCAATGGGCGATGATCCGGCATCGATGATATTTGTGGGTAACTTTTGGTTTGCAGAGAAAAATGGTCAATGGTTGATGATTGGGCATCCGTGGGAAGGTTTGGTTCACAAAGGAAATCACCAATCCTGAATCCTTGATCACTGATGGAGAGCAGATCAACGGTCTAGAGTGCTTTATATTTGAGATCAACAGTACAGATTTCTCTTAGGAAAAAGTGTTCCACAGTTTAAAAAAAAAAAATGTTTGGAGCCAATTTTTGTATTTTGGCCATCACTGAAGAATATTACATCAGATTGATATGAAACATATGGAATTTTTCTGTAGAGAATATATCTACAAAATTTCCAGAGAGGGACATTTTCTATTTCTGCTTGGAGTTGTCAGAAATAACAAAATAATGTTTTTTAAAGATCTGGGTCCAGATCATTGACATGGGTCCAGATTAAGTTGAAACTCTTGGGGAGAGTCCACAACGAAGGCACAAAAATAAACCATAAAGGAACTAAATAAATTTTAAGGCGATTGGAATGGGGATACTAAAATAGGCTAAAATCCATTATTTTGGGCCACATTTTTGGGAATTTTGAGATTTTAAGTGGAAGAAAAGTGACCCTAGATCACAAAATTGGAAACTTTTATTAATAAAAAATTTATATACTCATTAAGACAAACAACTTTGAATTAGTGAAATTTTTCTAGAAGTGTACAGATTGTGAGAGAACCCATTTTGCTAAAAATTATGTCTGGAAAAATGGGTGAAAAAAGGACAAAGTTGTAGATTCCATATTGTTGCAGTTTTTTTATAGGAGAATCATTTATTATTTTTATCTATGTCTCATATAAAAGTTTCACTATTTCCTAACATATTTTTTTCTGCAGTTGACAGAAGTTGGCACTTCAATAAAATTACACCAGTAGAGAAAATGCACAAAAAGGATGACAGTGGTTTTTTCATAAAGACGTAATTTTCATCTCAGAGATCAGATTGGGGCATGAGTATAGTCATTGGAAAGATAATTCATATTTTAATAACATTTAATTATTATAATTTGGATAATGATGATATATGTCTTCATGAATTGAGCAAAAAAAGGGCATGTAGTGTTATTTGACAAAAGTTCTATAATATGCATAATTCTAACAAAATGGTTGCTTGCAAATTTTACACAATTAAGGGATATAAACCTATAATTTAAAGATAAAAATGCATATTTTGGACATGGAGGAAGGAGAGGGAGCCTTCAGTCATTATAAATAAGCCATAGGTCAAAATATCAATGTTGGTAATGCATAGACATAATCAAATGCACACAAGAATAGATGAGAAAAATAAACATTAATAGAGACTATGAAAAGTTTGATAATAGAAGTGACAAGTTACAAAACATACAATGAGAGGTTCATGTGAGAACAAAATTAGATAAATTCTCATGACACAAAGCCTAAATCAGTTTCATAGGCAAACACATAATGGATCAGACTCAAGGGAGGAGGAAGAAGGGATACATTATGAAAGAAGAGATAAGTACAAAATAACTAGTAATTCAATAAGTGCCAACAAAACTCATAGACATCACTCATCCCATTACTCAACAAAGAAATTTTATGCATTTGAAGACTCCATAATCAGTTCAAAAGTGTCTCCTATTAGACACCAAAGAAGAAGACATGAATTAGATAGTTTGCAAGGAGAGTTGAGGAAGCTTAAGCCACATCCTTTGATGGTGAAAGAGAAAAGAAAGATGATGTTGAATCTTGGTTGCTTGGAATCAGTAAGTACTTTTAGTTTCACAACTACTTATCCAACCTAGAAGTTAGAATTTCCACATACCATTTGCATGGAAAAGCTTCTACATGGTGGGATCAACTAAACCAAGTTGAGCACATTAATGAGAGAACTATCAATTGGAAGCAGGTCGAGAGATTTTTTCAAAAGGAGTATATTTCTTATCACTTCTATGTCAAGAAAATGCAAGATTTCTTTGAACTCAGGTTGGGAATCATGACCATGATAGAATATGAAAATAATTTCTTGGGATTGCTAAAGTATGTGGGGTTTATAAAGGATGAAAAAGATAAGATACATAGGTTTTTGAGTGGACTAACATCCTTTTATAAATAAATGAATTAGTATGATGGACCTAGAACTATGACAGAAACCATTAGGAAGGATAAGTACCTATATGAGCAAGGAAAGGGAAGAGAATCCATGCATAAGTATTGGAAGGATAAGAAGAAAAATAAATCTGATCAAAGAAGGAAGGGATTCAAACCTCCTTTCAATAAAACAAACCTAAGAAAAATCAACAAGATGAGTCTACTAAAGATGAATCCAAAAAAGAAGACTCCTTGGGAAAAAGAGGAATATCTCCAATACAGTGTTGGGGGTGCAAATAAAATCACATATACAAGGATTTCCTTCACAGAGGATATACAACAAAGACTAATCATAACATCCAAGAGGATGCAAAAGTAGAAGACATGGGAAGAATATATGCAACCTTAGAATATTGAGAAGTAGAGTACCAATCCAATATGATCGAAGTTAAATGTAAGATCATTAATCATATTGTTGTTATTTTAATTGATTTGGGAGAAAGCCATTGTTACATTGATCCTAAAATAGTGGATAGGTTACATTTGGAGAAAATTAAGCTATAGAATTAAAGTTTAGTTCAACTAGCCACTGAAACCAAAAGAAGGATCAATGAGATGGTCAAATATTCCCCAATAAATATGAATGGAGTGAGTACTAATGTTGATATGAACATCATCCCATTAGGATCTTATGATATCCTAATTTGAATGGATTGGTTGGAAAAACACCATGTTTTCCTAAATTCACGTAACAAGACATTTACATGTATTGATGAAGAAGGAAAATAGAGCATTGTGAGAGGAATTCCAAGACCCATCTCTATAAGAGAGATTTCATCCTTAAAACTGAAGATATACTTCATGGAAGGATGTGAATTGTATGCAACTCATGTGTAGGAGATATAAAAGAAAAAAGGGCCTAGCCTTGAATATTTTACAGTATTGCAACAGTTTGAAGATGTATTCCAAGATATACCAAGATTTCCACCAAAGAGGGAAATGTATTTCTCTATTGGCTTAGTACCAGGAATTTCCCCAGTATCAAAAACTCCTTACAGAATGAGTACATCGGAATTAAAATAATTACAAATGCAGCTGGAAGAGTTATTGAAGAATGGGTACATACGCCTGGGTGTTTCACCTTGAGGAGCACCAACACTCTTTTTTAAAAAGAAGGATGAAACACTGAGGTTGTGTATTGACTTTAGACAGCTGAATAAATCCACTGTGAAGAAGAAATACCCTCTACCCAAAATTGATGACCTCTTTGATCAACTAAGAATGGAAACTATATTTTCAAAAATAGACTTTATATCCTAATACCATCAGGTAAGAATCAAGGAAGAATACACCAATAAGACAACCTTTAGAACCAGGTATGGACATTATGAATTTTTAGTGGTTCCAATTGGACTGACCAATGCACCAACTGTATTTATGTGCTTAATGAATGGAATATTCATAAATTATCTGGATAAGTTTTTCATTGTGCTCTTGGATGACATACTTATCTATTGTAAGTCTGAGAAAGAGCATGAAAATCACTTGAGGTTGGTGTTGCAAGTGATAAGGGAACATCAAATTGATTCCAAGCTTAGTAAGTGTTCTTTTTAACAAACAAAAAATCCATTATTTGGGTCACATTATTTCAGAAGAAGGTATAACAACATATCTAGAAAATATTGAAGTAATTAGAGGATGGCCAACATCCGAGAATGTTTCAGAAATCAAGTGTTTTATGGGATTAGTTGGATACTATAGGAGGTTTATAGCAGGGTTCTCTAAGATTTCTCATCTCATTACTTCATTGCAAAATAAGGGAATTAAATTTGAATGGATAGATGAGTGTGAAGAGAACTTTAATTTGTTGAAATAATTACTTACTAGTGAACCTATTTCAAATATTGTTGACACAGATGATAATTTTGTGGTGTGTACAAATGCTTGCAAGGAAGGACTTGGTGGATTCCTCACTCAAAATGGGTATGTCATTTGTTATGAGTACAAAAAGATTAAAGAACATGAGAGGAATTATTCCACACATGATTTGGAACTTGCTACCATAGTTCATGAGTTGAATATGTGGAGGCATTATCTCATGGGAAAGAGATTTTAGCTAAGGACATACCATAATGTTCTGGAATATATTTTTGAACAACTAGTCACCAATTTTAATTTACAGAATGTTCCCCCTGTAGACAGGTGAAACTTCCCTTGGACTGCTATACCCCCATTACCAAGACTTAAAAAGTACACGTGGATACTAACATCTCTTTAAAATTATCCTAACCAATCAAAATGAGAAGGAGAGAAAGGATATGATGAAAGTTTGTCCTTGCTACTTCCAACCCCTGAGCTTGATTTCAGAATCCTTTGTGTAAATTAAGATCTGCAATGGAAAACAAAGGAAAACAACTTTCTCCTACTCTATGTGATTATATAATACATGTCTATCAACGAAGATTGAGACAACATTAGACAAGCACATCCAAAAATACACAAACTTGAAGGAAATAGACCAAGTATATATTGAATGAGAACCAATAAGGAAGATACTTACAGAACACGACTGATGTTGCAATATAATTTAAAATATCTCCTTGTTCAACCCTTGCATGGATGAATCAAGATCCAAATGATGATTCTCTGATTGATTTCCCCCTTTCACCATGGAAATGCCTTAAATTTATAGGATTTGAGAGGCTCAACCACCATGGGTATTTTTGGAATTGGTTGAGGATATAACTCCATAAGTTATGATTTCTTCCTTAGATAGAGACACAAGATAGGATTTGAGCAAAACCAACCCCATCCCTTTAGATTTGTCCCTTAGAAAGAGGTGGTATTAACCATGATTTCCTCTAACCAAAATGGTGCTCCCTTAGATTTTAAGCCAAGGTATCATTGTCTCTCTTGTAGCATGGCATAGGGAGCACTAGCACTCCCTAAGCATGGGAAAAGGATCACCACCCTTCTTAATTTCCCCAAAATGATCAAATTCCCAGGTAAAAAACATGTTTCGGCTGTTAGATGATGGGGCTTCTTCTTCCAACATGAATTAGGGATTGTGACAATAGTTTTCATAGTGCCGATTGAGTTGTGACACCTAGAAAAGTGTATGGTACACTTCACGACACTTAGAAAATCATAGGAGACACTTTGCGACACTTAGAGTGTGACATTTGCGCCACTCAAGTGTGGAACTTTGACGTGTAACAACAACCAGCTTTGAATGCTAGGAAAACAAGATGGATTGAACTTTTAAGTGAGTATGACTTTGATATCAAGCATATGCAGTGAAAAGAAAATAAATTTGATGATTAAATCAACAGAAGAGTGCATCTCATGCATGCTACAACTGTTAGTATGAAACAAACAGCTTTTAAAGAGCATAATTTTAGATGTTGTTGTTACAGATCACTATTACCTACAAACAAAATAACGTTTGTTGCAGGAAAGTGTAAAAAAAAATGAAAGAGTATGAAATTAAGGAAGATGGATTACTTATGCATAAGAATATAATTTATTTCCTAGTTGTAGAGAACTTAGGAATTTAGTGTTAAAAGAAATACATAATGTTCCATATGTTGGACATCCCATCTACAAGAAAAAAATTGCAGTAGTAAGAAGCCAATTGTTTTGGCCATGAATGAAGAAATATGTTGTTGATTACATTATTAGATGTATGGAATTTCAAAGAGTGAAATTTAAGCATAGACACCCAATGGGTTTCCTTCAACCATTGTCAATTCCAGAGGAGAAATGGGAAGTGGTAACCATTGATTTTATAACTAAGTTTCCTAGGACAACAAGGAAACATGATTCCATAATGGTAGTTGTGGATAAATTGACAAAGGATGCTCATTTTGTTTCTGTGAAGATGACTCATACAACATCTAATATTTCAAAATTTTACATGAGGGAAATTTCTAGGTTTCATGGAATACCTAAGGCAATTGGCTTAAATAGAGACACAAAGTTTACTTCAAATTTATGGAAGGGATTATTTAAAGTATTTGATACAAATCAAAATTTTAGCACAACATACAATCCACGGTCAGATGGACATACAAAGAGAGACAACAAAGTGATTAAGGACGTGTTAAGAATGTATGTGATGGATAATCCATCTAAGTGGGAAGATTACTTGCATTTGGTTTAATTTTCCTATAACAATGGGTATCAATTTGTATTGAAGATGAATCCATTTGAAACTTTGTATGGTAGAAAATGCAATACTCCATTGAGTTGGGACAACCCAACAAATAGAGTGGTACTTGGGCCAGAATTGCTCAAGAATATGGAAGACTAGATGACTAAGATTAAGCAAAATTTGAAGGCATCATAATATAGACACAAACGTTATGCAGATAAGAACATAATAGCTAGAGAATTTAATGTGGGATAGAATGTGCTTTTGAAAGTGAAGCCCAAGAAGAGATCTTTGAAGTTGGAAAGTTGTACAAAGATAGCAGTTAGATTTTGTGGTCCATTTGAGATATTAGATAGAATAGGGTCAGTTCCATACATTCTTACATTGTCTTCTTCCATGAATGTGCATAATTTATTTCATGTCTCTTTGCTGAAAAAGTATGTACCTTATCCTAACCATGTTATTGATTTGAATTTGATTCAGGTGGAGCCATAAGGAGAATTTTAGGTCCATCCGGTGCGTATATTTGACAAAAAAGTCAAAATGCTTTGGAATCAAGTCATAGAACTAGTAAAATTTTAGTGGATTTGCTATGGTCCTGAAGATGCTACTTGGGAGCATGAAGATGCTATGCGGGAAGCGTGCTTGCGATTGTTTGAAGAATTTTGGAATTTTGATTTATGTTTTGTATATGCACCGGGATAGTGAAAAAATAAGGTGGAGGTGAATGTAATACCCTGGTTTTGAATCCCCATATTAAATAATGTATTTATTTTATTTTATGAAAGGTAGGAGCCCCCAAACAATTAAAAGAGGTCGAAGTTCCTAGGAAATCTAATGTTTTGATCATTAATAATAATAAAATACATCATTGGCTGCAAGATAGATAGGGACAAGGGTTATAGGGGGCTATGATTCCATGAGAGAGGAGGCTTAAGGGGATAAGTATTTTTATTATATTTTATTTACCCATAATTTTTTTAAGCAAGAGAAGTGGTTACATGAGATTCTTGGGGAAGGCCATGTGGTTCTTGATTTCCAAGTAATTATATAAACTCAGCTTTGGGTTGTTTTGGGGTTCACTCATTGTTCATTGTTAAGACTCTTCATTTTGTTCACTCTCCACTCACTCTTCCAGTCCTTGTTTATCTTGGCTTGGGAAGGAAAAATGAATTGTTGAGGAAAAATCCATTGTTTATTGGCTTTAGTGATTGTTGGTGTATTCCAACCATGAATTGATTCTTGAATGTCTGAGATGCATTGGCATGTATTAATTTTTGTTCGTAGTTGTGAATCTTGAGTATTTGGGCATGGATATTCTTGACTAGATGCACTAGATCCCTGGAAGGAGGTGGAAATCCCGAGGGATTGTGTGGGAGAGAAAGGGGCCCATTTTCTTCGGTTGTGCAGGATGGAGAGAAGAAATATGGTGTAATTTGGATTGTTGTGTGTTGAAAAGTCTGTGAGAGATTGTGTTCTAACTGGGATGGGAAGTTGAGTTACACCTTGGAACCATCCTTATGGATTCATAACCCCGGTTCAGGGGTGACATTGTTGTTGAGACTTGGAACAATATTTTCTATGGTTGAGTGGAACGTCCTTGGTCTGCAGCCAGTTGGTGATTTGTTTCATTAAAGATAAGTGCTCTTTATCACAGTTTTCTTTACCTATATATTTATTTCCACTATGTATTAATTATTATCTCTAAGAATTATGTTTATAATATGCATGATTGTTGGTTATTGATGTGCATGTAATTATATTCATTTATTTATATTGTAGCATGTATCTTGATCTCTTCATGTGAATATTTCATGCTTCATTATTAATTAATATTCATCAGAATTCAAAATTAATTTTGAAGTGAATTTTTTAGGTAGAGAGCATAGCATGTGGGTGGTTGGGTACATTACAAATGCCATGTCCTTTGTAATAACAAAATTCATTGAATATTGGATGTCAACTCATCTTATTTTTTATTAACACATTTAGTTATGGGTTTAGAATGTTCATTAAAGTAGGTTTAATTCATTTGGTTTTGCATGTACTTATTGCATTTTTGAAATGTTCAAGTGCAAGTTGTTATTTATTTTCACCTTCATTTTGTGTGTATTTTTATTTAAAATCCAAGTCCATTTTATGCATATATAAAACTTGTGACTGGAGAAACTGATCCACCTTCTTGACGTGGAGTTGATAGTGTTGAAATCCTCTTACTCCAACACCTAGGTATCCTTTTATCTAGTGATTTTCTTACTACAAATCAGATTAGTAGCTCACAAAATAAAAACAAACTATTGGAATATTCAACTCAATAAATCTAGAAGAAGCAATACTGGAAACCAAATCATGCACATATAAACACCAAATGTTTTGGGTATATAGCCCTAGAAAAACTCCAGAAAGAAAACTTGTACTGAGATGATATTTTTATCATAAAATCGGGGATTTTGTAACCAGGATAATGGCCTACTGAGAGAAATACCACTACATACAAACCTGAAAAAGTATTAAGAACCAAATATCAATATAGGATAGAAAAACCTCAGAAAAAGTACTCAACGCCTTGAAAAAGATCACAGGGTTACCAAAGTCTGAAGGAAAGAGTGTCATCATGGTTATTGTTGATAGACAAACCAAGTATGCACACTTTTGTGCACTCTCTCATCCCTTCAAAGCTAGTATAGTTGCCACCACATTCATGGAGACAGTTCAAAAGCTACATGGCAGCCCAAAGACTATTGTAAGTGATAGAGATCCCACCTTCACTGGACATTTTTGGACAGAATTATTTTCTTGTTTGGGTACTCAATTGGCTCATAGCTCATCCTATCATCCTCAATCTGATGGACAAACCGAGATAATGAACAAATGCCTGGAAGGATACCTTCGTTGCTTTGTCTCTGATAAACAAGCACAATGGTTCAAATGGTTACCCTTGGTAGAATGGTGCTATAACACTTCCTTTCATACTACAACAAAAATGACACCATTTATGGCACTTTATGGATACCACCCTCCTTCCATCACTTCTTCTCTAAAATAAAAATCTAAGGTTCAAGCAGTGGAAGATCACATAGAGAATCAACAACAAGTTCTCCAAATCTTAAAGGACAACCTAACCATGGCACATAATCGCATGAAACAACAAGAAAATCAACATCGTAGTGAAAGAAGTTTTGAAGTAGGGGATTGGGTGTTTTTAAGACTACAAACATACAAACAGATGTCCTTCAATCAAGCCAAGAAGGATAATAAATTATCACCAAAGTACTATCGCCCTTATAAGGTGTTGAAAAATATTGGTACTATAGCATACAAATTGGAGCTGCCTACATATTCACGAGTACACCCAGTTTTCCATGTTTCATGCTTAAAGAAGGTTATAGGCGACAAGATCCCAGTCCAAACTATATTTTCAGAACTTGAAGATGAAGGAAAAATCATATTGGAGCCTGAAGCCATCAATGACACAAGAATGCGCCAGCTAAGGAATAGATCCATTTCAGAGTATCTCATTAAATCGAGGAAACTACCGACTGAAGATTCCACTTGGGAAGATGAGTCTTTTATATAGAAGCATCCATAGTTACTCAAGAATTGCAGAAAACACTTGTCTCAAGGGGAGGGGCATGTTAAGCCCTAATATTGGCTCATTACCCCTTAATTGGGGCATATTATATTAGTAATGTTATTTTGTTTATGTCGGCTTTAGGCCATTAGTTGTAATTATACCTCCTAGTCTCCTATATTTACCAAGGAGACATTTTCATTTTGAATCATCTTGTACATGAATATTTAAGTGCGGTAAAAGGAGGTTGCCCCCTCGAAGAGGATTATTATCTAAAATTATCTCTTTTTCAAGGCATTGAGTACTTTTTCTGAGGTTTTTCTATGCTATATTGATATTTGGTTCTTAACAAAAAGTTTGATCTTCTATACGACCTAGATATGACATGATTTTAGAGGTATATGCACCTTTCCTTAAGTAAACCAGTGTATGCATTCTTGTCCACATTGATGTTCTCATACACAACTCAAGAACTATACAGAAAACTATGTACAATGTAACCCTTTCATGTGCATTCACTCTACTAAAATTCACTTTTGGTTTCATTTGTTTTATATTCTTCTTGACCTGACCTCTAGATGGAATTCCTTATCCACCTATCCAATATATCGTTGAATCACAGTCCTTCGTGATCCAAACTCTGAGAAAAATTCCTCCTTTGCTCCCAAGATTGACCCCTTTGAGTCACAATACTTTATGACTCAAGCACTTTAGAAAAATTATGTCTCTGCTCCAAAGTGAATGGAATCAAGTATCAAGTAATTTACCCTAGCCTTGATTTTATAATATTTAGTTATAACCTAGCCCTAATTTCCAAAGTGATTGATGGTTAAGATTACTTCTCACCTCACTTGAGATCAGTGGCTAATATTAAATGCTAACTTTTAACATTTCCTTAAATAACTCAATTAATTAATAAAAACACTTTAATTTAAGAATTCCTTAAATTGATGTAAAGTATCAAGGTAGAAGGTGATCCAGGTGGATATAGGTGGCCTTCAGAGCCTCATTGTAATCATCGTCTTGCGAATGCGAGTAACTGTCACATCTCTTCTCAGAGATAAGCTTCCACCATTCTAGCAAGTCTTTCACTCTATATTTTTACAGTCTCTGTACATTTCTTTCATTAATAGAAATCGTGTATTACTATATAGTTGTGTTTATGGTTGAATCTCTGACACATTTATGTTATATTATTGAGTATCTGCGACATCTCTGTGCATTTATTTAATATATCTCCTCTCGCATTTCGTGCCAAAAATAATCTGGATCAGTGGTATCAAAGCAGACTGCTCTTGATTGTTTTTTCAGTGCATGTCCCGACGAGGTCCGAGTATAGAAAGTTGGGTCTCAAGCTTGTCTCTCTTGAAGACAATCCCTCTCACACAACCAAGAAACCCTCAATGGAGGAAGAAAAGAAAAACAATGGAGCAAACGATCCTATCAATATGTTGCTTGAGCAAGCTCTCATGCGACAGAGGGACGAAATGATAAAGAATTTTGCCCACATCCTTAAACATCTGCCAATAGAATCAGGTGCATCTTCATCAAGAGGCCACTTTGGAGGCACCTCGACTTTCAAGGTACAAGTTAATTTTGATATTCCTGTATTTGAAGGACAGATAGATGTAGGAGCCCTAGAAAAATTGTTAACACTACTAGAAGGTTATTTCTTTGTTCACAATTTTTCTGACAAAGAAAATATCACCTTTGACCTCCTTAAAGCTCTCCCTCATGTCAAACATTGGTGGGAAACTTACTGGGAGAAAATTTCCACAGAGGAGTCTGAAATATATGGGGTCGATCCCACTTGGGATTTTTTTGTGGATGCGGTAAAGGAACAATATTTCCCTATTGGAAACTATGAGGACCTGTACATGAGATGGACCACACTACGGCAAGAGAGGGACCAAGCAGTTCCATATTTCAACAATACCTTCCATACCTTGTGCACCAAGCTGGGTATCAACGACTCTGAATGAAATTTGGTTCTAAAATACCGTGGGGCTCTACACAGATACATCCAAAGTGAAATGGATTTTTTGGACATCTCATCACTCAGTGCTGCCTATCGATATGCTATTAAAATCGAGCAAAAATTTAAGCACCAGAACAAACGAGATTTTGGTTCGACAAATTAGCAACAACCAAAGTATGACAAAGATGTCCCTAACAAACAGTCTCCCAAAAACCAGTCCAAGCCACATGAAAAGAAGGGTCACGGGAAGACAAGGAAGGACACCGAAAAATGGTGCGATTTCCACAAAAGCCCCTAGCACAACACCGATGAATGTATCTCAAAACAGTCATTGGTGGATGATATCAATGACAAGGAGTTGAACCTTGATTCAGAATATGATTCTGAAAATACTGGTAAAGGAGAGATCATTGACGCAGACCCCACTTCTATTATCGTGACCGCAAAAATTCAACCAGAAGAACCAACAGATCTTGAAAAGGGGGAGCACCTTTTTCATTCACAGATGTGGGTGAAGGGGACCCCGCTGTATTTTATTGTTGATAGAAAAATCCATAAGAACCTCATCTCAGCAAAGGTCTTCAAACAGTTGGGATTGTCGACAACACCACACCCGCAACAATACAACATCGGGTGGCTTCACCATGGATGATATCTTCGTGTCAACCAACAATGTCGATTTTTATATGGCATCCAATCCTTCCAGGATGAGGTATTATGTGATGTTTCCCCACTAGATGTATGTGATGTTCTCTTGGGCCAAACATATATGTGGAAACGCCACATTGTTTATGAGACTCGACCCCGCAGTGTCATTGTTTCTCTAGGGGGTCATCTTTACAAAATACCAGAGGTAGTTCCGACTATTGTTCCACCAAAAAAGTTCCGCAAATTAGTATCTCATACTGCAAAATTCAGCTTCTTCACAATCTATTCAAAAGGGGAACAAAAGGACATTGGAACCACTACAACCTCGCCCCAAGCACCTTATATCCAACAAAAGCAGGTCGACAAGGTTGCATCAAAGCACAAATATTCCTTCTGCACACCGTTCTCTCATGTAGCTTGAATTTTTGAACAGCCTCATCCTCAACAGGTTCATGACAAACTTCCACAAACTGAGCAGCGTGACGTCTCCATCAAGGAAAGCAACTCACTAAGATGCAGATTCAGAAACACTTTTTCCTCTCCCCCAGGAACTCAACACAATGGATACCATTTATTCCTAAGGAGGGAGGATTGATCCAAGTTTATATCGGTGGATACCCACCTTTTCCAACTGTCTCAAAACAGTTTTCTGACAATTTTGGCAATTTACTATTTTTAGCAGTTTTAACTTTTGGGGCCATTTTGAGGGCCTAAATTAAGGTTTTTCGGGATAGAGATCCTCAATGATGTCCTAATACATGATTGAGACCCCAAAATTAATCACCTCGACAATACCTTTCCAACGGGATATCACACGCCTAAAATGAATATCGTGTGCAAATGTTACGACCCCGGGAAGTTGATGTACTAACTTACCCAAACGGGGCCCACATGACTTTTGGCGCTTCAACTCCTAGGGTTAGGTTTTTGGATGTCTAGGGTTTTGGGCATTCATTTTTATTGTAAAAATGCCTTCAGAGCCTCATTTTAATCATCTTCTTGCGAATGCGAGTAGCCATCACATCTCTTCTCATAGATAAGTTGCCACCATTCTAGCGAGTTTTTCACTCTGTATTTTTACAATCTCTGTACATTTGTTTCATTAATAGAAATCATGTGTTATTGTATATATGTGTTTATGGTTGAATCTATGATACATTTATGTTATCTTATTGCGTATCTGCGATATCTCTGTGCATTTATTTATTATATCTCCGCTCGCATTTCGTGCCGAAAATAATCCGGATCAGTGGTGTCAGAGCAGACTCCTCTTGATCGTTTTTTCAGTGCATATCCCCGACACGGTCTAAGTATAGAAATTTGAGTCTCAATATTTCCTCTCTTGAATAAAATCCCTCTCGCACACACAAGAAACCCTCAATGTCGAAATAAAATAAAAACGACGAAGCAGACAATCTTATCAATCTGTTGCTTGAGCAAGCTCTCACACGACAGAGGAAGGAAATGATGGAGAATTTTTCCCACATCCTTAAACGTCTGTCGATAGAATCCAGCACATATTCATCAAGCGACCACTTTGGAGGCACATCACCTTTCAAGGTACAAGTTAATTTTGATATTCCTGTATTTGAAGGACAGATAGATGTTGGAGCCCTAGAAAAATGGTTAACTCTGCCAGAAGGTTATTTCTCTGTTCACAATTTTTCTGAAAAATAAAAGATCACCTTCGCACTCCTTAAATCTCTCCCTCATGTCAAACATTGTTCGAAAACTTACTGGGATAAAAGTTCCACAGAAGAGTCTAGAATATATGGGGCCGATCCTACTTGGGATTTTTTTGTGGATGTGGTAAAGGAACAATATTACCCTATTGGAAACTATGAAGACCAGTACATGAGATGGACCACACTGCGGCAAGAGAGGGGCCAAGAAGTTCCTGATTTTACCAATACATTCCATACCGTGCGCACCAAGCTAGGTATCAAAGACTCCGAACGACATTTGGTTCTGAAATACCATGGGGCTCTACACAGATACATCCAAACTGAAATGGATTTTCTGGACATATCATCACTCGGTGCTGCCTATCGATATGCTGTTAAAATCGAGCAGAAATT
>JASDQU010027785.1:9609-23664 GCA_032191745.1 Picea mariana | reverse complement strand
AGTGCCAGTCCAGTGGAAAGATACAACTCCAGCCGATGCCACTTGGGAACCAGCTACCATTCTGCAGCAGTTTCCACATCTCAAGCCTTGAGGACAAGGCTATTTTTAAGGGGGCAGACATGTTAGGGTCCTAACCCACACATAGGTAGAGAATTATATTCGGATGTAATAAAGGTCAATATTGATAAGGCCTTTCAATAAAATAGAATAAGGCAAATGTAAGAAGACCTAATAGAAGATTCTATTTCTAGAAGGATCTTCCTCTAGTTGTTTCTCTTGATAGACATATTTAGTATAAATAAGGGTTGAGGGTATGAAAACTATAGCTTGGATATTATTGTAACAGAGCATTTCTCGACTGGAGGTTGCCCCCTTGAAGAGGCCAATGAACATTGCTTTCTGAATCAAAGTGTTATTTTTGTTGTTGTTCTTATATAATTTATGTGTTATTGTGGAGATTATGCTGGTTATATTACTATTATTCTGCCATTTCTAGCATTTTATTTCTGTTCTGCATACTTTTTATATCTGGTATATTACACCTGTGCATAGAAATATTTTTTGGACTAATAAATGGATGCAGGAACCTAGAAATATTTTTTGCAGATTGCAAGTCCAACACTGTGATCCTAGTGTGCAGTACAAGAGAGGTTGGGGAACGTTTAAGAGAAAAAGAGGAGTGACACTATGTTATTACTGTAAAAGACAGGGAAATCTTGATAAGGAATGCCCTGGTGTAGTTCCTATTTGTCTTTGTTGTAAAATTGTTGGTCACGAAGTTGAGGATTGTCCAAGGATTATTGCTAAAGTTGAAAGAATGAACATGAGACAATAAAACTATCAAGAGACTAAGGGTATGTTAGAGAATCATAAAGAGAAAGAATCAGAGAAAGATTAGACTATGTTACTACAGTTGAAACAAATGATGGATGATCACAAAGATATCAGTTTACCAGAGATCCTGAAAGTAAAACAATGCATAATTGCAAGAATAGAAGACTTTGACATAGATTGTGTCTTGGATGAAGAAACACAAGTGAATATTATGACAAAAGAAACTTGGGAAATTTTCGGAAAGACTATTGTGATACCTTCATTGGGAAGGATATGCTTGTTTAAAGGAAAGATGATAACCTTATGTGGAAGAGTTACTAATATACCTATTATTGTTCATGTAACATCGACTGAAGAAGAATTTGAAGTCAATAAGTTTGTTGAGAACAACACCCCTTTCCCACTTTTGTTAGGAAAGACTTAGATTGAGAAATATTAGATCAGAAGGAAATCAAAGGAAGAAGCTACAAAAAATAAAAAACAAGAATTTAGGTATTTCATAGCTAGAAAAATAGATCGACTAATAGAAGAATGAGAGGATAAGTCGAAGCAACAGAGGGAAAGAGAATTAGATAGCAAGATTGAAAGAATACAAGAAGGTTTGAAGGACCTATCCATGCAAGAAAGAAGTATATCCATCAAGGAAGTATTAAGAGAAGAGATATTAACTTCGAACCCTTCGAGAGCACATTAGTAGTGCGAAGTCACTACACTAGGAGAAGATAGGAATACAAATGGAAAGAGGATTCCATAAGCAGTTAGAGAAACCCAGATCACAGGAAAGAAGGAAAGGAAGCTTAGTAAAAAGAAAGCCAAGTTAGAAAAGCTGCAGTAAGCTACAAAGAATAGAGGGAAGACTTTGTAGGAGTTAGGTCCGCAGGACTTGAACCTCGCCAGAACAGTAGAACCACGCATACTGGGACTTCACCCTGGTGAATCTATATGATCATTGGAGGTGCCTGAATACTATTAGAACAACGCTCCAGAATGGCTAGGAAATACATTTATAAGCTTTTTCACGTTGATACCGTGCCATAATGGATGAATTCACATTGATGGAAGAAACCCTGCCCATTTGAGGAATTTGTTATGACACTTGCTTATTTAACCTATTGGTCATTGCACTAGGACCATGTTTTTCCACCCGTGATTAACTAAGATATCAGAGAACTGATTGTGTGTCGAACTGTGATTTTAGAAGCTAGACATTGCCATCCATTTGTCTACCCTTCCTGTCCATTCATCTATCTCGACCTACCTATTTAAAAGTGAGAATGTCGGGTGAATGCACTAAGTTAGAAAATTTTGTCGAGGAGGTTCTTAAGAAGTTTATGGCTAATAAAGCTATATATGAAGGAGTACAGGTGTCATCAACCAGGGTACTATAGGCTTCCCCTTTGATTGGATGATGGTCGGGTCGTACCAACCCCACAACTAAGCAACGAAGTAAGCATCACGACGATCTGGCTAATACAAAGTAGATCCTGTCGATATTACAAGATTATATCCCAACTTTGGCTGGCATGGTTAACTGCGACAACATCCCATGGGACTTCGAGTACACTTTGATCACTGCGTACATTCTGAAGGGAATAAGTGTAGTGGGAAGTCATTTGGGACATATCCAACTATTGAAGAACAATGAATTCAACCTTGGAGATAGAAAGAACTATGCGATGCTCGCACACCACAGATACTTGATGAATACCACCGGGAAGAAGTGTCACCTGGTCTCCCAACCATGGATTAAGGAGCTAGCGCAGTCCACTATACTAAATGTGATGAAGATTCCCCATTTTGGCCGAAACTAGGAGGTTAACACTTGTGTTAAACTCCTCTTATCGTGATACCATGGCGGATACCTATGGCTCGATCAATGGATTATTGTGGATCCAACACTAATCCACCTAATTACAGGATTGAGCATGTAGGGACCCGAAACTCAATATTTTTACCCAGGGAAGACCTTGGATCGTTCCCTGGCACAGTGCATCAAAGAGGCTTATGTGAAGTCGAAAAGGGAAAGTGAGTCTACAAGGTAGACTCTATGTAGGATGGTAAAGGGTGCCTCGCTTGCCAAATCATAGCTGGTAAGATCGTAAGAAAGAATCAACCCACACAGGTCACCAGGTTTGTGGAGGACCTTGCAGGAAAATGCGTGGAGGGAATGCAGATGAATTGGGCGAGTTACCTCATCAATGAACTTGAGAAAGAATTCTGTGAAGCTAAAGATCAAGGATACGAGTTCCACATCATTTGGATACTCTTATTGATCACATTTGTCGCTTGGAAAATGCCTGAAGGAGCCACCTTCCTGGAGATAGAACCATCAAAACCATTGGTCGCTAGGTTCTCAACCTTGTGGTACACCAACGACATGTCGAAGAAATGGCAGTCAAACACCGTGTTCCATGCATATTATTAGCAATTGAAGATTTCCATTGAGTCATTCCCATGCATGACACCACTCACTCTACACCAGTACAGACCGATAGCCAAGTTTTGTGCAGATCCATATTTTATTTATATCATTACGTGCAAAGATGAGAGCAAGGAGGAGTTACAATCCTATTACAAAGTGACAGATGAATACATGGAGAATATCATGAAGGAATGGTTGGAGGAATTTCATACACCTGTCCCTGATGCTGAACTCTCTAACACTGACATTATAGGAAGCCCCTTGGTCACCTAGTTGCAGCATGCAGGACAATCCAGTGCGGAAAAGAAGAAGAAGAAGGAGGAGGTTAAAAATATAGAGACTGATGAGGAGGAAAATGCCTCGAAAGAAAACAGATTTGGCTCACCGAGAGGAGGAGACGAAGTAAATGGAAAAGGAGGAGGGGATGAAGGAGAAAATCAAGGAGAAGGCGAACCTACACCACTGAAATATCCCCCTATTGAAACATTGCAAATTAGGAAGGTTTCTCCGTAGAAACCTTTGGCAAGAAAGAAGACATGCACTAGTAAGCCCCAACTAGAGGCCACACTCACAGAGGATGACATCGGTCTAATCTGCAGAGCGATGGAGGATGCGTCCGAAGACCTCTTACAAATATATGGAGTGAAGCAAGAAGAGATGTATGAAAGGGTCAAGAAGGAGCTGAAGGAAATACAACAAGCTATTCAATTGATCCGTGCAGTACATATTGTTCCTTCTTAGTCACAGGTTGCAGAATTGGGGGATGAGCCAACTGGTGAAAAGGTCTAGAAACCACTACAGGTTTCAAAGGCAAAAATTTGAGCTACTGCTTTCCAACAAACTTTTGACACTTGGTGCAAGCTCTAATCTTTGCACAAAAATCAGTAAAAATACTGGGACAAAAATACCCAGCTCGGAGGATCTTATAAGTTGTGGTCCTCCAAAAATGATGTCCCCCACATGAGCTATCATGAAAATTAGTCATAGCTCTTTGGGCTTCTTGTGGGTCTAGACACCTCAACAGGACTCCCATAGGATCCTTCCAGTACAAAACCAGATCAATGATACAATATTTGATTGCCTTGAGTTTCAAAGCTCTCACCTTGTTTTTGTCCAAACCATCAGGAGGCCTCAACTTCTGTAGGAAATATATGACATATTTGTACCA
The DNA here is from genome assembly GCA_032191745.1 of Picea mariana. Lineage (NCBI taxonomy): Eukaryota > Viridiplantae > Streptophyta > Pinopsida > Pinales > Pinaceae > Picea > Picea mariana. Next base: position 19,240 of record JASDQU010027785.1, on the reverse strand, counting down.
AGGGCATCCTGCTAAGTTGGGGATGACATGAGATTCTTCAACATCAATCCCAGTTTGTTGATTTTCTAAGTCTACATTCATGAAATTAAACCCCAATTATTTGCAATTTGATTTAGCCAGTAACCTGGCTAAACCTTGGCCTTTCACCAATTTGGTGGGTTTTTTTCCAGGTCAAACTCGATAATCTTGGCAATCCACTTGCTTCTCTTCCCATCTATATTAGGATGGATCAGTATCTCCTTTACTGCGGGTGAGGGGGCATATGCGATAATTTTTTAGTGCAGAACATAGATTTTGAAAGCCTTGAGGGCCTTTACCAAAGCATAGGCTTGCTTCTCCATGATATCGTATCTCATTTCTACATCCCTCAGTTCTTTGCTAGAAAAGGAAATACGTTGTTCCAAACCTTTTGCATTTATTTGTAGAAAAACAACAACCAATGTATCAGATGAAGTGAAATAAAATATCATAAATTCTTTAGAATAGTTAGGTTTGATGACCATAGGTGATTCAATCAAAGCCCTCTTTATTTGGTTAAAAAAATTCCTGGACTCAATAGTCCATTTCACTTCATTTCCTTTTATGAGCATGGTTGTAATGTATTTAACCAATTCAACAAAATTAGAAATGAATCTCCACATAAATTTTATCTTACCCAAGAAATATTGAACCTCTTTCCTAGATCTAGGAAAAGATAAGGATTGGATGGCCTCTACTCTGCTTGGATCAATATTCACCCCTCCAGCTGACACAATCTGCCCCAACAATTTTCCCTCTTTCATCACAAATAAATATTTCTTAGGATTGAGAGAGATACTAAACCTTCTGCACTTCAAGAAGACTTTCTTCATATGATGACAATGCTCTTTATCAGACCTTGAAAATACTATAATTTCATTTAGATATATGACTACAAATGTTTCCTTTTCTCCAATGAAGGCGATGTTCATGGCTTGCTGGAAGGTCGCTCCTGCATTCATCAATCCAAAGGGAATTTTAGCATACATGAACATGCCCTAAGGATTAGTGAAATTTGTCATCTCTCTATCTTCAAGCAAGACAGAGATCTAGTTGTACTCGAAGAAACCATCAACCATAGACATCCTGGACGAACTAGTCACTCTCTACAGAATGTGCTCCATTTTTAGCAAGGGGTAATTATCTTTTTTGTAGCTTCTGTTCAAATTTCTGAAATCGACACACAACCAGATTTCCCCATTCATTTCCCTTACATGCACCAAATTAGCTACCCGCTCTAAAAATATCAAGGGGATGATGATCTGTGCATCCAACAACTTTTTGACTACTTTTTCCATAATCGGCAACAACATGGGATTTATCTGTCTGAGCTTCTGCTTGAAAGGTTTGGCATCTTCTTTCAAAGGGATTTTGTGTTCGATGATTATGGTGTCATATGTTCTCAAATCATCATATTCCTAGGAAAACACATCAGAAAACTCCTTGAGAAGCCTGACATACTCATCCCTTTGATCCTTTCATAAGATGTTAGATAGTTTGACCCATTTGGGATCCTCCTCTATTCCTAGATTGCATTCAATCACATCATCTTCTTCAGTTGATCCTTCAACCTTTACAACAACATCATTTCTATCAAACAATCTCTCTAAAGGGACAAGCCCCTTTGGAATATGGTTACTAGGCAACTGGACAATATGATGGTCAAAAATTTTATTGAGAAAAACATCAGCATGAGGACTTTCTTTAGCATCCTAATCCTGATCAATATGAAAATCAGAAAATTCGTCCATAGTATCAGTGAGCTATAATATACTGGTATCAGTGAGCTATAATATACTGGCTCCTAAGTCAGTGTCAACTGGAAAAATGGGGTGGTTGATGGGATTTGCCTCATCACTGGTAATTTAAGCAAGTTGTGCTTCTCTATAAAGTTTTCTATGTTCCCCCCCAAACACACGAATGGTGGCATATAAAAGATCCATCTGCAAAGTTCCACCTAGTATTTTGATCCAGGATCTAAACAAGAGCATCCCAAACTTAGGGGGGACATCACCTACCACTATATCCATGACCACACTCTTCATTGGAAATTGGAACAAGGAGACAGCCAGGTCCTTAATAACCCTGAGGCATTTCACCTTCCTGGAATCGAATGAATACAGGTCGTGGTAGGTTTTTGTAACCTCCAACCCGAGCTCATCCATGAAAATATTAGGCATGAGATTTTGAGATGACCCTGAATCCATCAAGAAGTTGTGAAACACTTTATCATGAATATTCAATGATGTATATAAAGGGGGGTAGGAATCATCTCTATCCTCTACCAAAGTCCCTTGTATGATGGATGGATTTTCATCTTGGAGGTTGACTGAGTTTGTGGGATGAGATGAAGGTTCGAGATGCAACACTTTGGAGAGGCACCTTTTGAATTCCTCATGCTTGATTAACTCTGATAGAGGCACATGGATCCTAGTATTTTGAATTTCATGGTCAAAGCTAAAAGAGGAGGGAGGCTTCAGAATCTCCTTCACTTCTGGGATAGGGATTTTAACCACCGGTGAGGGGGTCTATGCCTCCTTTTCTTTACTATTTTCTGGCACATCTTTAGCAGGCTTCTCTTCTCCAGTAGGATGATTAGAAATATCATTATTCCTTCTTTATTCTTTGACCTTGGGTTATATCTATTTGGATTGTTTTTGGTCCTTTCACCCTTTCTCATTTCATTTAGTTGGCTATCCATGAGAGAGTCTTCATATGTAGATTGGGTTAGATGAGTAAATAAGGAGGTGTCATCGAGACAATGTATTTTAGGATCAACATCTTCTTCCTCTCCTTCTTCATCAATAACAACGTTATTTTGGAGAGGAGCCTCAATTCTTTGATCATCCCTATCCCCATTTCTTTGATCTCTTTGGATGATCTGAGGGGAATTATTTGGACTTTTGAAGTTACCCCTATTATCAACATTTTGGGGATTCCTATAACTCTTCTTTCCTTCCAATTCCAACATTTCCACTTTAGCAGACAATGATTTTACTAGCTTGGTCAATTCATCCTCTTGAGGGTGGGAAATAGAGGAATCAGAGCTTGAGGCTTTAGACCTACCTTTTCTTATGTATCTATTATATTTTCTCCTGAAATTTCCTACTACCAATATATTAGATTATACCTTAAGGGTTGCATATTGCATATGAGACAAGGAGGTAGCTCTTCTTTCTCTCAACAGGAGGCAAAAATCTAGGTCAAAAGCACTAGTATAAGTAATCTTGGCAAAGGTTTCTGTAGGCTTAATTTCATTGGGAATATTTTTATACATCTTATTAAATCTCTTTGAGAAGTCTGAAATAGATTCCCCCTCCTCTCTCTTAAGTTCCCAAAATTCTGTAATATAATAAAGGAAATATTTTTTATCCCCCCAATGTCTTAAGAATGAGTCATCCAGAGTATCAATCTTATCAATAGATCTAGAAGGCAATTCCTTAAACCAATTCCTAGCATCACCATCAAGGATCTGTACGAAAACTCTCATCCACACATCTTCATTTTTTATGGCATGGATCTCTGCAAATCTATAAAAATATGAAAGGTGCTCTTCTGTAGTTATGTCTCCCTCCCCAGTGAACTGGGGCGTGTACTTAAGGTAGTCTGTGGCTAGGAGATAATTCATAGGCTTAACTAAAACTACAGGGGCATATCTAGCAGCCAATATCTCAGCCATCTTGTTCCTAGGAGGATTAGCAACTTCCATTGGAATGTGAACTGTAGGAAAAACAAAGGAAGATGGATCTTGGAAAGGTATGACTGTAGATCTTCTTCTGAGAGAGAAAGGAAATGGTTCAGTGTTGGGGGAGAGAGATATGGGGTTCAAGGGAACAGAGGTTTCCCCTTCTCTAAATGCAACAACTTTAATAGGAGGGGGAGTAATAAAGCCCGAAGCAGGAAAATCTTCTAAGGTCCTGGGTCTAAACCACTGTATAATATCAGGGGAGACAGGAGTTTCAAAGATTTCTCCTTCCAAGCCAATACTAGGAGGGGGGAAATCAACATAAAAACTCACAAAATTTAAACTTCTGGAAACTCCAGCAGACAGTATAACATGAGAATTAGCTACTGGAGTTTTTAAATAAGAATCATGTAAATTACCAGAATCACATGATATAGTGGCTGAAAGGTGTTCTTCTTGAGAGGCCTTTCCTTTCTTGATAATATTCTCTAGGTCAGCTTCAGGTGTAGCTAGAGGCAGTTGTGGAGTAGATGTTGTGTGTCTTCTTTTCAGAGCCACAATTTAAATAGTGGAGTCACCAAGTGAAAGTTGCAATCTTCAAGGTATTGATTTCTGATGCACCTTTAGAATCATAATTTCTTTGTCATTCTTACTGAGGGAAATTTCTTCAATTCATTCCTCGGCAATAGTGCCATGAATGTTAGAACTGAGATTCACCCTCAGATTCCAGGAGGATAAACCCAGTACCCATCATAAATTTTGGTGGATGTTTGATTTATGAATGGAGGTCAAATGGACTAAACTCAATACAGGAATGATTTCAACATAGAAACTAGGCAGGTAATGCATAGGGAAGTGAGGGCCTCATTAACTTCAGTTAGTGAATTGAGTTTAAGGGTGAGAAAAATGAAGACTTAGTGAGAAAGTGGACAAGTCAGCTATGGGAATATGGCCTTCAAGTAGCTTGGTGAAGAAAAACTCAATCTCAAGAATGCTCTTGAAATCAAGCTTAAAACACTAAAATATGTCACAGGCACACAGTCACAACAACATAATGATCAAACCTATATAACGATGCAACTACAACAAATTGACTAGATCCTCCATGCCCGAGCCTTTCAGTGTGAGGAGAAATAAGATAACAGGGGAGATGACTAAAACTAGTCACGATACCATTCTAATCAAATATTCATCACAATAGCATCACAACCCTCGACTGGATCCTCTAGGCCCGAGTGTTTTAGCATAGTTTTTACAGAGAGATGAAAAGAGACTAACTTCTATTAATGCGAAATTCTCAAATTTGATACATAACCGAAGAATAACTCTGGCATCAAAATATTACAAGATAGGGAGCTCTTCTCAACCAATTGACGACCTTAAAAAAATATCAAAACTACCGATTTATACTCAGACCAATCCAACACTATCAGGAGTGTGATTTGATCACTACATTCAAAGAATTGTGTTTGAGTAGTCTTCTGTCAGATTATGCATGTATCCCTCTATTAGACGCAAGCTCATATCTTCATGGGTCTGCAGGAAAATCTATCCACAGGCGTACCACAGGCTAACCATTTAGTCCCCACAGTTGGGCCTTCCATGCCTTCCATTTATGGAGTGAGCCAAGGTTTCAACCACCAGATCTATTTTCATTAACTGCTTCCTCTAAGGATCGCAATGAGACTTAATGCTCAAGGGTGGCCATGTGTTGTTCTTGGATAGGATGTTATATGAGCACATGATTGCGGGGTCATCAAAATAGGTTTGGAATCACACCGCTTTTGAGCCCGCAATTCACAAACCTTCCACCACATATCACTTTCACCAAACCATGGTTTCAATTGTGGGACCTCTCAATAATTTTATTGATCAAGCAAGTTGCGTCCCTGCAATGAAGCATGGTCATCGATATGGTCTCAGTCTGTGATCTGAGCACACCTACTAGATTTGGTGCCATCGTGATTCTATCTCCCTGCCAACTTTAGGGTCCATTAAAAATGTGATTTGGGGTGGGGCACTACTTTTGGCACTGAACAATAACACCTCCTGGAGGACAATCTGACGTTGAGGCATGATTTCACTATGATGAAGTGTCACAGATGAAGGGGCGACATGTGTCACTCAAAAATAGGCTAAAGACACATTAAAAAATGATTGAAAAGAGTGCCATGTGTCAGCGCTATACGGATGCCACGTGTCATGACTGATAAGGGTGCCCCATGTTTGCACTGATGCCTACCACATACTTTGGACTTCGGAGCTTGAGAGGGGTCTGCATGTAGAGTTGGCATAAATATGGGCCTAGAGTGATGTGGTGACCTGAAACAAATGTTGAAGCTCCAAAGTGAATGATGACCATTGATTTGAGGAGGACACGCGACGCTTGATTCTCACGTATGAGAGAAAATGCTCCGAATGAAACCAAGAGTCGAGATGCTGAAACTCCCGAAGCCCAGATTTCCGAAGTAAATAATGTTTTTCTGATCTGAAAGGATGCATGCCACTTGATATTTAACTCTGGGGCTTTGACTCTTCGGTGCTTCAGTTGTTCGAGACTTCAACACTTCAGCACTTCGGAGACTTTGGGTCTTCAAAACTTCGGTGCTTCGGGACTTCGACACATCGGTGCTTCGGGACTTTTCAATACTTGAATTCCATGATTCTCCAGATCATCGAACTCCAAATAAAGGGATATGGTGATGTGTGGCCCTCGTGGATCAACGATTGAGATGCTTTTGGGTCTCCGGACTTCGGAAATCCCAAATTTCAAAACTCATTTGCCTTCGAAGTTCGTGGACTTCTTTCATGTGTCCCTGCTTATGGATGGTTCGTATTTAATTCGGGACTTCGGCACTTTGGGAAAATCAAATATCAATCTTGGGCTTCCTCCATGTGCTTTTATCCAAAGCTAGACATCTGATGACATGTGGCCCTTGCAGATTGACAACTGAGATGCTTTCGGGTCTCTGGACTTCAGAAATATCAAATTTCAAAACTCATCTACCTTCGAAGTTCGCGGAATTTTTCCGCGTATCCCCGCTGATGGATGGTTCAAATTTACTTTGAGACTTCGGCACTTCGTCGCTTTGGGACATTTTCTCTGGAACTATACTTGGTGTAATTTTGAGATTCTGTATACCCATGACCCACTGATCTGAACTCCATGAGGGATCCCCGCCACTGAAAACTGAACCCACCTATTGCTTGTGTTTCGAGCCCAAAATGGTATTTTATGAAATTTGCGCTTGATGTCCATGGTTGTAACCTATGTGAACAAGGACTTGGGCGACTTGTTGTGGGTTGGGAAAACATAAGGACTAAAGACTGAAACAAAAGAGGCGAGTGTTCATCCTCAGGGAAAAACAGAAAGGCTTCAATCCAAACTTCCTTCGGGTAAGACATCAAGAGAAACAGGTTGCTTAAAACAAAAAGGGGGAAAATAAAAAACTGATTTTAATAGTCGAAAGGGAAAAACTTTAAGACTTGGACTACGAGAAGCTGAGAGAGACAAGACAAGGATATAGGCCTAAGTATTGACAAAAAACACACATAACTCTTGACAACTATATGTGATAACATTTGGCTCCATAGGGGATGGAATGCTCCCTGCGAGCTACCAAGAATGTGCAACTCCAGTGCCTTACCTTTGGGCTATGGATTCTCTTCTTAAAAAACAAAAACAAATTGGCATTTACAATGGTGGGAAGCCAATCATGGCTTAAACAAAATATTTATTCAAAAAATGCCCATTGATAGGGCCACCTAAAACTTCATAATCCTCCAAGTTCTACAATTTATAAGTGTTGTTCAGAAATACCTTAGAAATATTGAAGGGATCGATCCATAAGGATTCAAATTTACCATGTTTTCCTTTGTCTTTCTTGGGTGCATCCCATTTGAGCATCAGATCCCCCAAATAGAAATCCCCCTTGCTTGTATATTTTTCAAAGGCTCACTTTATCTTCTGCTGATGATCATGTGCCTTATCCAATAGCTGCTCCCTTCTCTATTGCACTTCTACCAGCTGTAGTATACTCCTGATCGTATCATCAGGATCCCATTGATAGTCTTGGAATAATTTTTCCACAGGCAAAGCAAGATGGGACGGAAAAATAGCCTCAGCCCCATACACCAATTGAAAAGTAGAAATGACCAGTGACCTCTTGGTTGTAACTCTATAAGTCCATAATGCAAATTTTAGCTTCGAATCCCAGGATTTCTTGTTGTCTTCTAACATCTTCTTGATGATCTTTATGAGGCTCTTGTTAGAAGGCTCTACCAAACCATTTCATCGAGGGTAGTAGGGAGTAGAATGGACTAGTGTGATCCCATACTACTCACATAAATTAATTAATGGCTCAACTCTAAAAGAGGCACCATTGTCTATAAAAATCATGTTTGGACAGCCAAATTTGGACATGATGTCTTCAAGGAAAATTATGATCACCTTGTGAGAGGCACTCCTTGTAGGGATGGCTTCTATCCATTTGGTAACATAGTCAGTGGCGGTCAAAATCTACCTGTGTTGGCCAATTGATTTTGGGTGCATCTCTCCAATGAAGTCGAGACCCCACTGCTGAAAAGGTCCAGAAACCACTTCAGGTTTCAAAGGAAAAGATTTGAGTTGTTTCTTTCCATTAAACTTTTGACACTTGGTGCAAGCTCTTGTCTTTTTGCACAAACATCATTAAAAATGTTGGGCCAGAAATACCCAGCTCTAAGGATCTTATAAGTTTTGGTCCTCCAAAAATGATGTCCCCCACATGAGCTATCATGAAAATCAGTCATAGCTCTTTGGGCTTCTTGCGGGTCTAGCCACCTCAACAGGATTCCCAAAGGATCCTTTCAGTACAAAACCAGATCAATGATACAATATTTGATTGCTTTGAGTTTCAAATCTCTCACGTTTTTTTTGTCCAAACCATCAAGAGGCCTCAACTTCTATAGGAAATATATGATATCTTTGTACCAAGGGCATCTTGCTAAGTTGGGGTTGGCATGAGAGTCTTAAAAAACAATCCTAGTTTTCTGATTTTCTGAGTCTACATTCATGAAATTAACCCCCAATACTTTGCAATTTGATTTAGCCAGTAACGTGGATAAACCTTGTCCTTTCACCAATTTGGTGGATTTTATTTATAGGTCAAACTCCAGAATCTTGGCAATCCACTTGCTTCTCTTCCCATCTATATCATGCTGGATCAATATCTCCTTTACTGTGGGTGAGGGGACATATATGATAATTTTTTAATGTAAAAGATATATTCTAAAAGTCTTGAGGGCCTTTCCCAAAGCATAGGATTTCTTCTCCATGATATCGTATCTCATTTTTGCATCCCTCAAGGCTCTGCTGAAAAAGGAAATAGGTTGTTCCAAACCTTCTGCATTTCTTTGTAGCAAAACAACAACTAGTGTATCAGATGAAGCGAAAGAAAATATCAGAAATTCCTTAGAATAGTCAGGGATGATGAGCACAGGCGCTTCAGTCAAAGCCCTCTTGATTTGGTTAAAAGAATTCTTGGACTCAACAATCCATTTCACTTCATTCCTTTTTCTGAGCATGGTTGTAATGTATTTAACCAACTCAACAAAATTAGAAATGAACCTCCTCAAAAAGTTGATCTTACCCAAGAAACACTAAACCTATTTCCTAGATCTGGGAAAATATACGGACTCGATGGCCTCTACTCTGCTTGGATCAATCTTCACCCCTTCAGCTAACACAATATTTCCAACAATTTTCCCGCTTGCATCGCAAATAAAGATTTCTTAGGATAGAGAGAGAGACCGAACTTTTTGCACTTCAATAAGACTTTCTTCAGATGATGAAAATGCTCTTTATCAGACCTTGAAAATACTATAATGTCATCCAGATAGATGACTACAAATTTGTCCTTTTCTCCAATGAAGGCGATGTCCATGGCT
>JASDQU010027784.1:29431-44215 GCA_032191745.1 Picea mariana | reverse complement strand
CAGAACCGTCAGATCTAGAGGGACACGTGGTGCCAGATTAAGCCGTCTTGGCATTTCGTTCATCGCAATTTCAAGAAGCAGGGATCAACCCCTTCCTATTCGCGAACGCCGAAAGTGCCTTTGAGAGTAAACATAGGGTCACAGCCTGTGGTCACTAGGGAAAGAAAGAGCTACGCAAAAGGGGCCAAAGGCGTCAGGTTTCAGTCACAGAGAGGCTCGTCACGACCTCTAGTTGCCATCGGGCCTGACCTTGATCCTGGTCTGCACTTGGAGTAAATGAAGGCAAGAAGGGGTGGTTGAAACCTCTCCTCATTCATTAAGTGTGAGGTATGGAGGGTCTGGAAAGTGGTCTGCTCGAGGGGATCCTGTGTACCCATTTTTCCAGAGAAGTCATGCTAAGTTCTCAACTAGCCGGAGGAGGTCTGCACACGCTAGCTCAGTTTTTAATAGTTCAGCTACTCCCTTTACAGGAGCCATGCGTAGTTAAAGTGGCGTTTGAAGAAGGATATCAGTATGAGTTTGACTGAAGGGACACCAAGCCTTGGGTGACTGGGCATGCCTCTGTTAGGAGAATTTCTCTGAGTATATAAACTCAGTCTTTGTATTTTGTAAAGTATCGATGGTTGAGCAAAGCTCCCGATTGTAAAGTTTTGATGAAGCGTTGGTCGCTCTGGTTAATGTGCAAGGCATTTGAGACTTCTTACTTTATGGATGTCAGCTTCTTTTCCATCTCTTTGTTTACTGTGTTAGAACAACTCGGAATTGGAGGATCCAATCGAGTTGCAGCTGTTATAGGATGATGTAGGTTGGATCACTGTAACAATTGCATTGTTTCTAATCGGTTCCTGTGATTTTCTTAGCACTGAACGACTTGGAATTGAAGGATTTAGTCGAGTCACCCCTCAACTCCTTGAAGCTCTGGACCAAGAGGATCTTGGCCTCTGAGTTTTTCACCCTCAAGATTCCGAAGGCCTATCGCCCGAGGCAGTCTTGCTCGCCCTTCTCACAAGTCTTCCATCTACCATCCTTTAATCCATTTATTGACTGAATTTGGATCAAGACCTCCCTTTCTTTCTACATACCAGGCCTAGTTTCCTGAGTTAAAGCTATACCTTCTCGAGTCTGTACCAATCGATCACCCCATTAAACAAATCGTGACATAAAACTGATGGGCGTTGGGCTTTGCTCCTGCAAGCAATCCAAGGGTGACTTCTGACGCTAAAAGGGATGAATAATCTAACCTATATATTTTTTAATTTAATATTTGGGCTAAGCTTTTGAAAACACTACTTTAGTAAAAATTCATCCCCTTAAAATTTTGAACTTCCAGGTTTCGCCTATTCATGAAATTTCGCCCCTGAAATCTTCTATGGATATGGGGAGTTTGACATTTGACAAAGATGACTAGTTAGTTGTTGAATTTGTTACTATAGCTGCTAATATTCAATCTTCTTCTTTTGGCATCCAATTGCATAGCTTGTTTCAAGAGAAAGGCATTGCAGGAAATATTGTTCATGCAATAGCAACAACAAATGCAATCATTGTAGGTCTAATTGTAATTAAAACAACCAAGTTTCTTAGAAATGATTCAAAGAACTATAGAATGACACACTACTTACAAAATCCATCAAGGAAGATGATTATGATTCCAATAGAACCATTTGAAACCAACAGATCTTGTTATATATGCTCAAAGACACCTCTATCACTAGAGGTGAATTCTCAACAAGCAAAACTGAAGGATATTATGGAGAAATCTGTTAAGGCTAATATGAGTGTCAATTCACCATTAATCATGCATGGTTCTACACTTTTGTTATAGTAATGTGTAGTAAATGTAAATAGTAGTCTTTCAAGTTCTATTTGCAACCTGAGGGGCATTTGATTATCCTCGTGTTGAAGAATGATTGTAACATCATTGCAGGTCCCTACTTGACTTTCACCTTCCCTCAACAACTATTGATCTATAGTAGCTAGAAACAACACAAACACATAAATTACATGGGTGTCATCATTCTTACAAAGATCTTGTTTCTTCTTTCTGTTCTCCTTTCTCTCTTCCTTGGAATATTTGGATCTATAATTTACCCAAATGTTGAGTCTAACATCCAAGTCTGGATTAAGAAAAATACACTTGGAAAATCAAGATCTGCAACTTAAATAAAAACTAGTTGCTAGGACATATACATAACACTCCATATAACCATCTACATATGTTTTAGTCCTAGACATGAAAATGAGCATTTGTATTTGTCTCATGGAGAGAGTGATTGTGCAAAGTAATTGATAATTTATCATAAAAATAAAGGAATGAGTGCCCCTTCTTTTACCTCCATCTCATTGGTCTTCACATCGGTGTTATAGTCGTGGCCTAACTTATGGAACTTAGAACATACTCAATAGTTGTGGAAGTGACACCCCTATGTTGTCTTGTAACTTACACTAGGTTCCTTTGTTTGGATACTTCTAGCAGGTCTATGACAACAGATCTTAAAATTGAATGATCATCACTACTCATAAAAGTCACAACAACTAATAGTTGAGATCCAACACCAACTTCCATCTATAGGAATTAAATACTAAACATGATGAAAATGCACCTTCACGAGGCATACACTAGTGATGAGAATGTTGCAGAGTCTTTGTACTATTCTTAAGTTACAATTACTTTAAGTTGTGACAATGATATCTCACCTCTATTTGAGCATTCTTATGATCTAGGTTTAAACATGACTCTTTGTTTGTTGGAAAATAGATTAAATCTGTAAATATGTCATGCAAAGTCAAAGGGTCATTCTACTTCAAGTGTATCCATTCTTTGTTATATCTCAATAAAACAAAAAGGTGTCTAAATTTAATCAATCAATTGAGGCAACAAACAATCAACCAATCAAGAATGCAAATTTATAGCTGAGAAGGAGATCTCAATAAAACCCAAATGCATCTAAATTTGACCAATCAATTGAGACTACAAATTCAAAGTTCAGAAGGAGAGATCAATAAAACCCAAATGAGTTATAGTAGAGAATGGTTAGCACATTTTTCTATGTGGTTCTTGAGTCCTCTTAGGTTATTTTCCCCATTATTATTTTATTTGATACTATATAAAAATATGATCCCCTTAAGAAGTGGTATTAGAAAAGGTGTGCCATTGCATGCAGGTATTGGTGAAGGAGATCCATGGAACAGAGCAAGCAATTCGACATTGTGACAATTGAGATTAAAATTAAAAAAATTGGGTGTGGCTCATATTGAAACAAAAAATTAGTTAATAAAATTTAATCAAATATTGAACTGACTTGGGTAATAGTCGATCATGGAGATGAGAACTACCAAGACATGTTGGAAAACAAGTATGAAATGAAATGATTGCTACTTTATCGTCTGGTGTCCAATTGAAATGATTCCAATTGGAGATGAAATTAGACTCATTTTATAAATTTGTTAGTATAATATAGATTGAGGTCAACCCTTGCATGGAGGATCCGGATAACATGAAACCAATGTAGATTTGAGAAACTATGCCATCAATGTGAAGAGTTCATGTCTCAGTGTTCATAATTTATTGGAAATATCTGGTTTCCTTTCATATATAAAAATATTTGTCATACAGGAAAGAAGGGCACAATATATTCAATGGATAGGATAAAAAAAAAGTGGCATTGGAATATAATATGAAAAAATACTCATGACACCATTAATAAATGAGCCATGACTCTAAAAACCATCAAAAGTGCTGACACCTTGACATCAAAAGTGTGGCACCTTGACCTTGGGCTAAGCCAACAAAAATCAAATTTTGCTTACTCTACATGAATGCATGAATGACTCACATGCTTCGCATATACTTACTTCGCATGCTTCATATATACTGTTCAAACCTTATTTTTATGTCACACACATGCGAAAATCACCAAACATGTTAAACAATTAATTAAAATGCATCCAAAAACCCCCAGAGTATTAGATCTGAGAGTCAGGACACTAGTTCAACAGTAGATATCCAAATCCATCAGATTTGGGATATTTCATGAGATTTCATTGTTGGTCCCCCTAGAAGGTTGACTTTGTTGATATTTCCCGACATATTGATCATTTGGTTACATGGTTACATTGGCATTTTGAGTATGATGATTTCATCATGGCAGCGAAACTCCAAGACACGTTTTGTCCCAGGTGGGACGTCCACATGATCACTTCAAAACATGTTGTAAGTAACCCATCTCCAAATTGTGTCCATACAACTGCATGAACTCTAGAAGTATGTGATAGTTTTAGGACAATATGTGCAGACATGATCCCTAAGACGGATCTTACAGGTTGTGCTGGAGATCAAGCAGAGGTTCAATACTAAGGAAAAACTCAAGCTAACAATAAATTACAGGTTCCTTGACACAAAGTAGTACAGGGAAATGGGTATTCATATGATGAACAAATTGTATAACATAAAGGAAAAGGATCACCCTACCAAGTGTATAAATCTGCTAGGATCACCTGAACTGACTTGGTTTTGACAATAAATTTCTATTGAGAAAAAATCAAGATTGCCGTAGAAATTACAAACATGCTTCATGGGTTCAGTCCTGAGAAAAAAATTTAATGTTTTAGATTCAAGTGTGACATTGGATTAGACAAGGATATGATTTTTATTTTAAGAGCTGTGAATATAAATTAAATCATATATAATGTGAAGCATGCAAATAAGTTTATAAATTGTCATAATTGAGTAGAATCGTGAAAGAAGACTATGAAGGCTTGAAGAATATAGTTACAGACTTTTAACTTAGATGGAACATGTCTATAATAAAATTTAGGTAGTTTTATAACTGGGTCAATATTTATAATAATTTTTCGCATGTTTGGCATACTAATTAGATTAACATTACTAAAAAACATTTTTTGTCGTTCCCCACTCAACTCATTCAACACTGTATTGCATGAACCCATTTCAAGTTTAAGAAAAAGGAGTTGCACACACAGCACAAACAAGGCAATTTGATCTTTTTCCCTTTATGAATTGAAGTGATTGATCATTGATCCATTAATGTAATTAAAATGACCATCTTATGAAAACTCGATATTTAATATTTGAATTTTAATGCAAATTCTTATGTGAACATAATTTCCTTCAGACTAGTCATTCAAAATATCTATAAGATATATGTCATGGACGTGTGGCTATAAATACCCTTTATTCTGTTTGTGATCATGAGATGTTAGATTCAACACTCCCAACTTTTTAGAGCAGAATAATCACAGAAAATTGATCACATGTAAGCAACACGGAAACAAACTGGCATAAAGAATACCATAAGGCCTTTGTAACTTGACAGCTAAAATTAGTTGGACTCCATCCCACTAAAATGCTAAAATGCTAGGATTTAAGAAATCTTGCTTGTTGTTCAGAACTTCAGATAGCTTGTTGCAGCACACAACAACATTTTGCGGCAACAAATTCACAAGCCTATATAGTAAATTCTAGTGCACCCTTGAGTGTTTGAACTCTTGTTGTCGATGGAAATGTTGCACCTTCATTTCTTAGTAAAACATCTGGGTACATTTCAAATTCATTATACGTTAGAGGGACCAATTCTTCAGTCTTTCAGGGTACTATTCCTATCATTAACTTATTTAGGCCATTGTAGTAATGGCATGTCTTGAGCCTTCTATGCATGTTGTACTGGGGTAAAACTTACATCAATCCAAACTTGGGCCTTCTTTCCAGCTTCACATGATTCTTGGTGGTTGGAATTGCAGTTAGTGCATATAATCTAGGAGACTTACAATTATAACTAATTTACACAATTGAGGTAGTTTATTAGGTTGGAATTTGCATTTCATTTTTCTCCATTCTTGTATATTTCTTGCTTGTATGACCAATGTGAACTAGAAGCTAATTTGAATCAAAGTTCATGTGACTGCAAGGTTCATTTGGAGCAAGGAACTGTACTTTCTTTGATTGAGAAGGTTGGGGTTGTGAAGGGTGTAAAGTACAAGTCTACAGTCGGTGAGGAACTTGAAACATTTGCTCCTCTTACTGTTGTTTGTGATGGGTGCTTTTCAAATATGAGGCGCTCACTTTGCAATCCAAAGGTTCTTATTTCTATTATTTTCCACAATGTTTTCTTTTCCTTAAAGATCAGATAACAAACCAGTGGCTTTGCTGGTGCATGATAAAAGTTCCATAAGTCAGAAGAAGAATTTTATTCATGTGGGCTATGTGAAGCATTTTGTCTTTTATAGAAAAAAAAAATTGCATTGTGTTTCATCACAAATTTAAATGAAATGAAATGCAATATAAAAAACACTTTTTTGAAGAATAGGGAAAATACTAAAAAACTGAAAAAAATAAAGCTTAGCTTTAACCCTCTTGTTAAGACATGCAATTCATATTATATTGCACTTGTCTGAATATGAGTCGAGAGGGGCATCAACCACCTCGACCTTGACCTCCACAATCTTTCCACCTAATTGGACTGGGAAAGCGGGAAGAATCACGTGGGGTCTAAAAGAATGCCCATCAAATGTATTCAACATGGTCATGGATTGAGACAAGGGAGGAGAGCCAATGGCTTTCCAACAGGCTAGAGACATCACGAATGTCGAATCACCTTCATCAATTACAGTATATTTGATGGTAATTTTCATGTTCTTGACATGGATTTGAAAGGCCATGTGGTAAGGTAAGTGAGGCTTAATGTCCATGACATCAAAATTGATAACCTTTGAGCCACATGGGTCTAGAGCTCCTAACATAGATAACAAGGTGTTCCTCTATGAAGGACAAGTCTAGAGCACCTCCAAATCCGACATCGTGCATGGGATTTGGCCCAAATCCTCAACAGTCGAGTAATTTTTGGCGGCTCTAGCATTGGGATTGTGGGCAGAGCACTTAAGTACTCCTTTCGGAATATGAGACAGAGGTTCTGGCTTATCGATCTACAAGGGTGTTTCTGGGCAAGGAGGAGGCTCTGGAACTAAAAAATTCTATGAAGAACCGTAATTGCGAGATCGAGTGGCTACATCAATCTGAGACTTAATTATATCGACGCCAAAATGACCACCTTCATGTGCCAAGGGTTTTTTATTCCCACTCGATTCATTTCTGATGTTAGAGGTCCCTGATGCCATATTATAGTTATATGGAAACAAGTTTGTTAGCACAACATGATATTGCACAATGAGCGCAATGAACCTAGTTATTATACTATTTATTTGTCAACAAGAACAACTTTTGGAAGGTATTTGGATGAGGCCCGAGCATATTAGAAAGACAAAGAAATAATCAATTATCAATAGCACAATTTTTTAATATTTGGAATAGCGTTTGGATACCCAGACTCCAGAGGAAAGCATAGTACACTATTTCGACGAAATTGAAACTTCATATTTTTTTGAGAAATTGTTTATTGTGGTTGTAAGTAATGTAAAATACTTCATGGGTTCATTTTTTTCAGGGCCTTATTTCATTCACCTAAAAACATAGTAGAAGATCATAATTAAATTCAAATACCCACAAGAAAATTGAACTTTTCCTTTGAATTCTAGCATAAACCCGAGTATTTGAATTGTATGGAAATATGTGTACTTTTTTTGTCTTCCTGTGTAATATTCATGTGGGTTCTTATAATTATGGAATGGGTGATTAATTATCACATCATGGAGAAAAGATAATTACATCAGACAAATAACATGGTTATTGGGAAAATCCTGCTCTTAAAAAGCCAAAAAGAGAAACATATGAGCCTACACACCAAGATGAAGCGACTTAACATCTCCATGGAAAACACTAACTTTGATTCTCACAAGCAAGACCAACTTATTCTTAAAGATCCTTAAATATCCTAGGCCAAAATGGGAGGGGTCCTGCTGAAAAGTGAATTTACATAGACTGTTCCACAAAAAATCAGTTGCAATCAGTGGGACTGTCTGCCACAAAGAGTTACAATTATTCCTAATCATCCAAATGTATCCCATAAGAGGACATTTCCACAAAAGCACGGTAGTGAAAAGGAAGTGAAATTTATCTTGGAACCATGTCCAAACCATTTTGGTAGACCGACATCTCCAAAAATTATGTTCAATCATTTCATCCTTTCCACATAGAACACAAGAAACATATGTCACACCGAGTTTATGAAGCCTACTGCATTTTCATAATAGGTGGCGTGAGATAAAAGAGCATGATTCAAGCATCCCATATTTTTTGCCTAAATTCCCATCTATCAATCATTTGGATATTATCTCCCTTTGGCAACAATTCGGGGAGAAGTTGGCTACCCTACAGGCTAAGTTGGACACTGAGAAGTCACATGATAATAAAAAAATGTGAGAGATTATAGAGAAAGTCCATTTTTTACTCAAAGAAGCAAAATCTATACAATGAGCATTTCTAGATGTAAATTCTAACCTTGTACAATGTCTATTGTAAACATATCTTTAGAAAAGAACAGAAAAGATACAATGGCAAATACAAACATTACACAGAGATTTTTCCCCTAGAAACCCAAACTGGGAAAACCAACATATATTATATGGATTTATTGTGTTACATTTTTTACAATACAATATACATATAGGAGCCAGCGGCATCCAAAACCCTAATTCCTTAACCGGAAATAGAAAACCATCAGCAAAAACCATGTGCCGAAAAAACCACCTAAATACATGACACGTTTCCTGAGGCAGAATTTTTTTTTTGGGGGGCGCTGCCCCTACACCCCCCGAGGGGGGGCCTAACGGCCTCCCCTCTAACTTCTGCAAAGAATATAACACATACCCAACACTAGAAGGATACTAGAAAGAGTTAACTCATTTATCCTACAATATAGGATTGGATGGGATTGCTTTATCACTAGGAAAAACCCATTGAGGAGTTAAGAGAGAGATTAAATAGCTCAACAATGAGGCTCAAGCACTCAATAATCCTTTGGAGAAGAGAGATAAGTTTTAGGAGATTTAGTTTGTAGATGATAAAATCACCGAGCTACATGATGCAACCTTAGTAGATAGAAATGCTCTCTAAGAGTTTAGACCAGGCTACCAAAGACACTTAGATTTGTAGTAGTTGGAAGCATTTGTAGATACGGAATGGGAAGAAATAATGTAGATGCAACTAGTATAACTAGATTAAGAGAAAGATCAATATTTCATTGTTGGTGTTTCAATTGTGTTAAGTGGACCAAGTAGTTAGATGTATTTAAGCAATTTTTGGCTCATCCTCTTACCTTTATTCAAGAATTGGCCTCTTCATTTCAAGGGGAATTAGAAGATCAGTTAACATCGAAGCAATAGAATTAGCTCAAGGGTGATTCAATGGGTGTGGTAGAGGCTTGTTGCCCTTCACTTGCTTTGGGATTTTTGTGCAAGAAATAAGAAAGATGGGAATTGTGATATTTGGATAGCTTTGACCATTTCAAATGGACCCTCAACTTTAGCTAAAGAGCAAGTGGGAAAAAAACGTTTTTGCAGGTTAAGTTGGGTAGTATTTATTGTGTAAGCATAGTGTTGTGAAAGGAAACCATTGTTAGTTAAGCCCAAAATTGGCATGTCAGGGATGCCCTGAAACTCCTTGTCAAATGCAAAGAAAAGGGATGGATCCTAGTTTGGTCACTGTTATAGTCAAACTTATACACCATATAAACATAATTCCCAACAAAAATTCAATGACTTTCCTAAATAGCCCTCTTCATTGCATCTTGCTTCAAAATAAAAGTATCATTCCACAATGTTTACTAATGCATACTCAACATCTTATGAAGCTTAATCTACCCGCATAAACTGAGGGGTATTTTTTCCTATACCTATCTTATACTGCAAATCATTGTTGTTGTTTCCATTACATAATCCTTTGCATTTAAATCAGATGGAAACTCATTACAGAGACCTTTCTGCAAGATTTACAACATTTCTAGTGTCTCTGGGTCTTATAGGACTTCCTCAACTTGCTTTTGAAAACGAAAGACAATATTCATAGTCCTTCAAAGTGAAGTGTGACATAGTTTCCTAAAGATTCAAACATATTCTCAGCACCAATTGTTACAAAGCCATTATGAATCCAGTAAGGAATAATGTTGTCATTACAAGCAGTAGATCTCTAAGCTATCTCATTTTCATGATGGGAAATATAAGATCCACCCCTCCACCATTAACATAAAAAATAGTAACCCAAATGTGTAGCACTCATTGTACTGTATTCAATATTCCATCCTGGCTCATCAACTACTATTATTTTCCTTTATGAATCTTCATGGTGAATTCCAGACTTGCCTAAAATGTTTCCTGCTATCATCTCCATTTTCTCAGGCTTCAATCCACTAGTTTCCAAGTGATCACGGAAAAGGAGATCATCTGTAGAAAAAACCATAATTGATGGTAAACAATTGATTATAGATGCACCACTTAGCTCTTTTGATGCAAAATTTGACTATGCAACAACTTGAATCTTGGCCTTTTCTGAAACATAAAAAGTACTTGCTTGCAGTGGAGAGATATTTACTGTACATAGAAGTGTGATATGTGTATTTTTCTCCAATGTCCAACCATCAGGAAACACATCCTTCTCTTTGTTATTTTTACCTTTCAGAGTGGAGATTTCAACTACATAATTTTCATGAGAAGGTATTCAAGACCTTTCGCATGCACAATTAACATGTGTTTGGGTGCCCCTCTTGCCAACTCGCCTTGCCTTGCCCTTGGTTGCCAAACCTTGTCCAAGCTCTTCGTGTGTTTCATTACGGCTCTTCGTGCATTTGGCCAGGTTTATTAACATGTTGAAAAATTGTTACATCATAGGATTGGCCTATGTTATTAAAATATGAGACATAGGGGGTCTTAGTTGCATCCATAAGAAGAGAAATAACCTAGAGAATTGATCAACAAAGGGATACTGAGCTTCATTGAACCAATTTTTCAACATGTTAATCAACAAGAGGGTCGAGTTTGTTGTAGGTATGTATGGTTTTGTTAGCCAAACTATATGAGGTTTAAATTTTGTTGTGCAAAGTAATTGTCCTCTAAACAATCTATAGTGAATATAATGATGTTGGAAAGAAACAAAATTTCCAAATCAATGGCATCCATGATTGGGTTGTATGGATGTCTAGGATTTGTAGTGTTATTCCTATTCTACCACATCACAAAATAGTGAACACAATATAAATGAAAAGCATACCCTTGTATACCAGTCAGAAAATTAAAATGAAGCATCGTTATTATAGCAAACATGTCGCAACATCCTTCAAATGCAACATATTTATATATTTTATAACATCGCAATTCCGACGTTATAAAAACCTAAGTGACCATTAGTATTTTGACTTGGTCAACATACTAAGGTGACCATTGGAGGGTGAAAACCCAGTTTCCTAAACATCGCAATTGCGACAACAATCTTCACAAACATGGAAAGAGAGATGAATGTGTCACAAATGTGGCAAGAGAGATGACTAGGTGGAAAATGTGGCAAGAGCAATGGAAACGTGGCAAGAGAGACGTCAACGTGGCAATACTAACGTTATCGAGCAATATGATTTTTTTTTTTTAATTTCCTCTATTTTTCGACAGTATGGACAATTTTGTCCATAACGCCCCAAATAGAACGTTAGAATTTTTACAATATGTACTAGTGAGAGATGCAACCCGCAAGTTCATTCACAGGATTCAAAAGGTCAACGAAGCAGTCAAGGAGCAGATGGAGGAATATTTCATCCTAGATCAAATATTGAGGACTTCACGCAGGAATGACATTACTTATCTTCGAGTATGCCTAAAGGGTACACAGCCCAACAAGGCATGGCAGATCGAGAAGGAAAGAGTGAGGGAGAAATCCCCTCACTTACCTTTTGATTGATGAAACCTTTTGGTGGTACAAAAAGTTCTCAGTGGGAAGGCGTGATCCAAAAAGGATTCAAAGAAGGTTAAGAACAACTTAGAACTCACAAAGGCAACTCAGAATTCTCAGAATGGCTCTTGCGGATAGAGAAAGGGAAAAAATTCAAAGTTCCCAAAACTCAATAAAAATGGAATGATCGTGAAGAGTGCATCATAAGATTTCTAACGGTGTAAACAGATCGTCAAACAGAGTTACAGATTGAAAGATATTTGCGGTCAAAGTTGTGGTCAAACAAATCAAGTCAACAGGGGCCACGTCATCATCCGTATTGTTGACTTTAGCATGACTTCAGTAGGTGACATGTCAGGATAACGTCATCATGATGACTACTAACATTAGCATGCCACATGGCAGCACCAAAGGCTGCCACATGGCACCCCCAAGTGACACCACGTGGCACCACCCAGAAGGTGCCACATGTCCTATATGGAGTTGACATGGAGGTGACATCAACAGTTAGGGGGGCCAATCAAAGGATTCCACATGGCCCAATCAGAGGGCACCACATGGCACCCCTGAAATTCCCAAGGAGGGTCCGTGACCGAAAAATTCAGAAAAAATATAAAAACGAACCCCTGCCAAATATGGGGAGGGCCTTCCATATCTAGCACATCTGCCAAATCTAGAAGCCAGAGGTTATAACCAATGACCCAAAAGGGAGGCCTGCGAGTTTGACCTCGAGACCTCCCCCACATATAACACTTTAACTTTAGCGATGACAACCAACTCGCCTAATGGACCCATTGGTAAATCTGTCCGCCCAGTTACTATTTAAGCTAGTTTTTTGCCTAGCCGAAAGGGGAGAGGCGCAAACCATATGACTGTGGGCATGAATTTCGAGGCAAGGTCTATCATTATTGCAGTTTTTTGAGGGCACAAAAACTGAGACATAATTCTTCTTGGGCTTGGGAGTGCCAAAGTCAGATCGAGGCATGGAGACAGTCATTTTTGGGTAATTCGACACCACAAATTTAGTGGTGTTGTCTGTTTTCTGATCTGAGCATTATTTCTACAACTTGATTTCAAAATGAGGTATAATTATGTATTTTTCCAAATTCTTTTGCTGAGTTAATGAAAGAGCCTACCCATTTGAGAGTAGGACCCAGAGATGTAGTCGACCAAGGACAAACTCCGTTATAAAGTTTTTGTGTTCAGATATGATGCTTATGTCACTTCATTTTTGAGTTTTCCCTTCTTTAATGGAACTCTTTAATTTATGATCATTTCATACAATTCTTTATAAGTCACGATGAAAATATCTCAAATCAATTTTACTCTAATGTCGTTTTAACTTCAGATTTACATGTAATATGAAATCTAGGTGCATGAAAACAACATATCATGTTCTTAAACTGCACTTTAGATGACATGGGTAAATTTTCCATATATGGAACTCCATCTTAAAACTTAAAAAACAATTTTTGGATCTATAGAGAAGCTTGGGTGTGAATTTTAATTTGGGAACTTAGTGCGGTTGCTACCTTCCAAATTACGAGGAAAATTTTGCCTCTTTTACACAACAACCTATTTTAAACTTGCAATTGCAAATTTAACAACATGAATGGGTATAATATGAGAAAACACAACCCAAAAAAATCTCACAACTCAAATCTAAGGTATAATACAACCTTCTCTTGTGTTTTACAAAGAGGTTGGGCATTTCTAGGGTTTTACTAGGCATCTCTTGCCTATTATTGCACAACAAATTCTTTTATGACTAAAAATGAAAAAATAAGTATATAGACTTATGCAAAATGACCTAACAAATCATTTACAATTTGAACCACTCAAATTTAATGAGTTTTGATATTTGGGCATGCATTTTAGTGTAGCCTGACATGCATTTTGCACCAAGGCAAAATTTACACCAATGCAAAATCTGCCCTCTTTTCCGTAGAAGACGATTTTTGGTATTTTTGCAGGGCAAAGGGTTTTAAGTTTCAAATTGCACAAAAAAAGGTATAGAAAGATTCTACAACCCTGCAACTTGTAATATTTCATATAAAATTGACCTCTTTATTCTATTTCATAAATTAGAGTTAAGATTTATTCCATTTTGTATGTATAATTGGTTGGTTAGAAGTCATTAACCTTGATTTATCTCATAACCCACCATCCTCTTATTCATCAAAAGGTCATGAATCTTTGTGAATAGATTTCATCCTCATTGGAATGCAAATGCACTTCTAATTGTACAAACATGTTAAAACGATTTTAATAATCAATTTACAACTTAAATATTAATTTATGGAGGATTATCCAACTTTCGGTGTGCACTTTCCTATAGCCAACTTTAATAAATTGGCCCTTTGGATTTACAAGGGAATTTTTAGCCTATCGGTGTTGGAAGATTGGTTGTTGTCATTGATGTCAACCCTAGTCATGGGTTTTGGACCAGAAAATTGATGAAGTTATTTGGACATNTGGAGTTGTTGTGATCAGTCTCCTAGTGGCAAATTGTTGGTTGTGGAGTCTGATTATCTTCATGTTTCATAGGTCTTTGTTTTCAGTCGTGATTATACCTCATGAAGATTGTACACCCTCGAATATTGTACAACTTTCCATGCGGGGGGGGGTGCAGGGTGGGTTTTACCCCACTGTGGGGTCCAGGGGGCTCATCCCCCCAACTGGGGGGTCCAGGTGTTGGAAGATTGGTTGTTGTCATTGATGTCAACCCTAGTCATGGGTTTTGGACCAGAAGATTGATGAAGTTATTTGGACATGAAGGAAAATGAAAATGAAGATACAACACCCATGGATGGATATTATACATCATGCTCTTTCCAGTGGTATGTGGCACGTCACGTGGATCCTCATGGTTGAGGAGAAATGAATTTTTGAAGATGACAAAGTGAATTGTACATGTAGGCCCTGAAGACAATTAAAGAAAA
>JASDQU010027784.1:604-29331 GCA_032191745.1 Picea mariana | reverse complement strand
GAGAAGAAGAAGTAAAAGAAGGCTGGATTTCAAGGGAGGATGAAGTCTTTTGGTGATGTGTTCTAAGGTATGTTACTTTCAGGTCATCTTACCATTTTTGCCATAATTTTTTTTCTAGAATGCTTCAGATGGTGAAATATCTATGGTAGTGATAATACATATCAAGGTACCTCTGGTAAAAAGTTCAGCTCTTGATTCGGTATAATTATGGAGATATACTCTGTGGAATATAGGGTTTGTGACCAGTCCTGAAACTAGTCAAAAAAACAGGTGTTCCGGGTAAAACAGTCATAACTTTTTCATATAGACTCCAAATGAAGTGGGACCACTTCCATTGGAAAGAGTACGGACTGTAGTTTCTTGTGTGCGATATTCCGAATCATATGTTAAATATTGAGCGCGGGGCATGCTTTACAAGTTGGGTCTTCTGAACATACCAGAATTGAATAAAGTTTTATTATCTCTCATATATTCTTGGGTGGAAGGAAGGGGAAAGGATAGAGAGTTTAGATATCTCTTTATATTGGAGGATTGTATCTTCCTCTTGGATTTTTATCCCTCCCTTTACATTTGGAAGCTGTAGCTACCTTTGGAAGTCATTACTTCCCTTGAACAAAAACTATTGATTATTTCTCATATATTGTGCATGGTGTATTGTGGTGTATTGGTGTAACTCTTATACTATTGTTCATTTCTCATTGGATATAATTGAATGGTTTAATTATAAGTTGAAAAAGGTTTTAAATTGTACTTGATACTGATTCACCCCCCTCTCAGTATCAACAATCGGGTAGTTTTTTTCTAGAACTGCCAATATACATGACTATGTCAAGGTGTAAGTTCACAAATTACAACTTATTCAAGTTGAACCTTTTGATTTGGTTCAAAATTGGGACAAATGCATGCATTTTACTCTAATGCAATTTTGACTTCAAATTTACATGAAATCTGAAATCTAGGTGTGTGAAATCAACCTCTTATGTTCTAAAATTTCACTTTAGATGACATAGGTAAATATAAATATAGATATATCCATCATACAAATTATAAAACAATTTTAGGTGCTACATGGAAGCTTGGGTGTGCATTTTAATTTCATCACTTAGTACAGTTTTGACCTTCCAATTTACAAGGAAAACTTTGTCTCTTTTTCACATCAAGCAGTTTTAAAATTGCAATTACAAAATTAACAACATGATCAGGTCTAACATGATAAACCACACCCCCAACAACTTGCACAACTCATATCTACAATATAATAAAACCTTGACTTACTTTTTACAAACAAGTTGTGTGTTTCTAGGGTTTTACTAGGCATTTGTTGCCTACTTTTGCACAACTGAGTCTTTTATGACTGCAAACAAAAAACTAAGTATATAGGATTATGTAAAATGACTTAGAAAATCGTTTACAATTTGAACCATTGAAATTAAATGATTTTTCAGACCTGAGGATGGATTTTAGTGTAGCTTAGCATGCAATTTGCACCAAGACAAAATTTGCCCTATTTGTCCTACAAAACAAATTTTGGCATTTTTCTACAAAAAATGGTTTGAAGTTTTCAATTGTACAAACAAAAGTATAGAAAGATGCAAAACTTTTATAATGATAACCACATACCTTCCTCTATCACCAATGAATTTAAACTTCCAACCCCCAAGCAATCTTTTTATATAACTAGTTATTTTATCCCCATTTGACATTGTCTCTTATAGGAGGAGGATGTCAAGTTTATTCACATCAATAACCTTTCTCAAGGTTCTTTTTTTGAAGGAGATTATTAAACCCCGAGAATTAAAGGTTATTTAGATCCTAAGGAACCCTTAATAGGGGCATTGTCCACTCTAACAAACCCTTCCATTTTCAACTATTTACCAAACATAACCTCATTCATAGATCTGTTTTTGAGTGAAATAAATGGACTTATTGACTCTTCATGGTGCCCTAGTACCCATTTCATAGTTTAGAACTAACCCCCCTTCAATTTCCACCTCTTAGCCATACCTTTCAATTTTCCTATAGGTAGATTTAGACATTATTATAAAGATGCATTTAAGATCTTTTAAATGTTGTAGAAAAACACTAAAGATCACAAAATACATCACATATAAGAAAATTATGAGTCAAAATGGTACTGATATTCCATAAAATTTTCATTACAGTAGGATATTTACATGATATACATCATACAATTACAGTCTCCCTT
Organism: Picea mariana; assembly: GCA_032191745.1. NCBI lineage: Eukaryota > Viridiplantae > Streptophyta > Pinopsida > Pinales > Pinaceae > Picea > Picea mariana. Next base: position 27,125 of record JASDQU010027784.1, on the reverse strand, counting down.
ACAAAATTGGTTGGAAAAGTGAAATACAGGTCCCACACCTTTGTTCTCTCTGAAGATTCCTCCTACTATCTCTGATAAGACAAGCTTATCCTTTCCTATCACTCTACTTACAACTTTATATCACCAGATTCTGACAAAAGATGCCAAAATGTAGAAAGTTTTGAGAATTCATGTATATTTATATGATCCTCGTGGAGATAGCCTTGATCCATATGACGATTACACAATTCTATCATAATCAGCTTTACATGTATTTATAGGTACTCGAGTGAGTTATTATAGCTCGTGGTTTTAGAAAGACGACTTTGTGATTTGTGTTTTACAATGGGGTGCCATGTGGCCCTTGTGGTATCCGTCGAATATGAGTTGGAATATCTACGATGATTGGAATCTATCTAAAGGCTAACGAATGTGAGGGAACCAAGAAAAAAATAATAAAATTTTGAGATTTACTTAGTAATTTCTGACGATACAATCGATTTTATCCATACCGTCAGAATTCCCTATCGGACTTCAACACCATATGTAGTAGTGCCTTTTCTTTGTGTTTATGTTCTCTTAACTGAAGCAAAGAGAGCATAGCATAAGATTCACCTTTTAGTTGGATTTTAACCCATATCTAGTTTCCTAGGATACATCTTGTGTTCATTTGTGTGGATGGTGTGTCCACTTGCCTGTTCTTTCATTTTTTTATTTAAGTTATTTTCATAAATTTGAGCATTGAGCTAGTAATAATAACTATGGGATCTAAGGAAATAAATTGAACAATAAAAGATTTATAATACTACAAGAGTTGTTGTGATGAATTGTTCCATTGAATATCCATGGTAGTTTACAGATCATATTGGTATCAAATTAGTTTTCTTTGGGGTATTTGTGGGAAATTGCATGATCCACAAATTGGATTAAGAAGGAAGTCATAGAACCCTAGCCATGAAAAATGAGTTCAGTCATAACAAACCTCTGGATGTAGTAGAATATATATTTGCAAGGATGGACGAGAAATTCATTAATATATCTTGCAACACATCCATCCTCATGGAATCTTTGATGAACAAGTTCAAACCTTTTCGGGAGGTTGGTGGCTCTAACTTAGAATTTGGATCATATGATAAAATGGTAGATAGTGAATACCCATAAAAGCAGTCAAAAAAATAGCTTGAGAAAGAGAAACCAAGTTCCATTTCCATCACTCCTTCACAACCTCTATTTAAATGGAAAGAAAAAGGGGAAATTAATCCCTATAAAGTTGATATTGATTCTATTAAGTTGAATAATTGGTTGCAACAATTAGAAGTGCATTTTAGTGTCCATAATACAGATGAAGAGCAAGAAACTTCATTTTCCTAATTGAAACTAGCCATGCACTAACTTGGTGTGAACACCACATGGAGACACTTAGGATAGAGGGTGATCATCCTGTAACTAAGTGGGAGGTATTAAAAACTCTCATCAAGTCACAATTTTACTCTGTTGGGTATGTATAGGACCAATGGATCCATTGAAATGACTTCAAGTAGAGGTAAGGGTAGAGTTTGCATAAGTACACCACTAAGTTGAAGAAGATGGTGATAATGTTGGGTATCTCTCCCAGGAACCCATACATACTCCTCAAGTATGTAGGGGGTCTACACAGTCATTTGTGAAAGCAAGTGACACTCTCCAAACCAAGGACTATTGATGATGACTTTCTGCAAGCACAACACCTAGAGAACATAGGTCATAAGAAAGGAAAACCAAGTGGTTCTAAGCAAAAAGACCACCAATATGCTTCCAAGGAGGGGAAGAAAGGTTGGAAAGGAAAATACAAGAAAATGATAGCTACTACAAATCAGTGCAAGGATCCAAACAATTACTACAACCATTGCAATATAGATGGTCACACCAAATATAAATATTGGAAGCTACATCCATAGTTGAATCCAAAGAACTATAAGAAGGATTCCAAGAAGAACAACCTACTAGCCACATATTCAAGCAAACTGGTAGAGAGAAGCTTGGATGTGGATGAGAATATTGTCTGCACTTCAATGTAGAAGGAGGTAAATTTGAGTATCCTTCAGCACAAGCAAGAGAAGGAGATGAAAAATTATTCCATATTAATATCTAGGTCAAAAATACCAAGGTAGATGCTCTATTTGATTCTGGTTCACATGCCAACCTCATAGTAGTTGATTTGGTTCACAAGCTTGGGTTGGAAGTTCGTGATCATCCTATCCCATATCCATTGGGATGGGTAAAGAAGGATTCAAATCTTAAGGTCATGAAACAATGTAATATCAAATTTTCAATAAGTGAAAATTTTATTGATGAAGTGGAGTTATATGTAGTACCCCTTGATGTGTGTGGCATAGTGTTTGGAAGCCCCTACATGTATATGAGGGATGTAATATTCATGAGGAGAGAAATCTAGTACTTCTTGATAAATTATGGGAAGTATTTCATCATCAATGTACATGAGGGAAAACCAAAGATATGTCTGGTAATTGCTAACTAAGACAAAAAGTTGATCAGTTATAGTAAGATGTATGTATTTCGTTTTTTAAAAGAGAATTAGTTGGGTGATGAATCAATAAGAGTAAACACATCCATGGAGTGATGTACCAAAGAGTAGAAACAATATTGAGGATTTTCTATAGGCATACATAGGATTTTTACAATATCTTAAAGGGTTACCACTTGAGAGGGAAGTGGAGCATGAGATATAATTGTTTCCTGACTCACTGTTACCGAGTCTTGGCCTGTATATACACTATGTTATAGAATTAGTCAAAGTGAATAAATAGTTGCAAAAACTACTAGAGAAGGAAGTAATTCAATTAATAACCTTACCTTGTGGGTCACCTATCATCATGGTACCCAAGAAGGTTGGGACTTGGTGAATGTGTATCAACTAGAATGATTTGAATGAGATCACACTAAAGAATTGGTATTTTCTGACCAAGATTGATGATTTGTTAGATCATATGTAACATGCGAAGTACTTCACCAAGTTGTATCTCAAATCGGGATACCATTAGATACATGTTAAAGAAGAAGACGCCTGGAAGACTACCTTCAAGACAAGACACAAACTATATGAATGTCTAGTCATGCCTTTTGGTTTATGTAATGCACCAAATACATTTATGTGATTGATGAATGATGTATTGTGTCCCTATTTAGATTCATTTGTAATAGTTTATTTGGAAGAAATATTGATTTATATCTCTACGTGGGAGGAGCACATTTTGCATATCATGCAAGTGTTAAATACTATGAAAAAACATGACCTACTAGATAACCTTAAGAAATGTGAGTTTACTCAATAATCATTGGTGTATTTAGGGTATGTGATTGGTGGAGGGGAACTCAAGATAGATCCTATGAAGATGGAGGCCATCCTCAAGTGGCTAGTTCCTACTAATTTCACTAAAGTTAGGATATTTATTGGGGTAGTGTAGTACCTATGGAAGTTCAGAGCATCCTTTTTAGTGGTAGCTATGCCACTCTATGCCATGACAACCACTGGAAAGAGTTTCTAGTGGGGAAAGAATCAACATGAAACTTTTGATGAGTTAAAATGAATGATCAGTCAAGTACCATCCCTTGAATTAGCTAACTTGTAGAATCCTTTCGTTGTGGAGATAGATGCAAGTGGAAATTCTATAGGATCAATCTTGATGCAGGGAGGTAAGCTGATATGCTATCATTCTAAAATGTTACATGGGGGAGTCTTGAACTACCCTATGCATGATAAGGAACTATATGCCCTATTTCAAGCTATTAATAAGTGGAATAACTACCTAATGAACAAGGAAACCATTATCCACACTAATCATCATCCATTGTAGTATTTGCAAGCCTAGAGTAAGCTTCAACAAACCAAACATTACAAGTGGATGGGATTTTTACAACAGTTTCATCTTGTCATCAAATATAAGAAGGGAAACACTAATAAGTTGGAAGACATGCTTTCAAGGCCACTTACATCCGAGATTATAGATTTAGTAACTCTTATGCATGTGGATCCTTTTACCCACGATGCATACAAAGAGGCATACACAAAAGACGCAAGGTCTAAAGAGGTGTTTCAATAGATATAATGCCAAATTCGTGTAGAAGAAGGTGATGGTAAGGATGAATGCCATATTTAGAATGGGTTTCTCTACAATATAGACAATATTTATGTCCCTAAAGGTGAAATATTATAGCTTATAAGAGAGGCTCACACCTCCAAGGTTGTAGTAAATTTCGGTGTTGGGAAGATAATTGCCAACTTTCAAAGGTATGTGTATTGGATTAGAATGAAAGAATATATAGCTTGGTATATTAGAGGATGTGTACTTCGTTGTACCATCAAGGTTATCATATAAATCAATATTTATACCATCCATTACTTGTACCCACATGACCATGGGAAAGCATTTCCATGGATTTTGTGAGTGGTTTGTCAATAACTAGGAAGTAACATGACTATTTGTTTGTGGTAGTTGACAAGTTCAATAAGATGTGCATTCTTATGCCTTGTAAAAGGACCATTCAAGGAGAAGAAGAAAACAATATGTTCTTTGAATAGGTTTGGGTGCACTTTGGAACAGCAAGGAGAATCATGTTAGACATGTATACCAAATTTCTTAGTTCATTTTAGAATACACTTTGGGAGAAGATGGAAACTAAATTGAAGATATCTATGTATTTCCATCCATTGATAGATGACTAGATGGAAGTAGTCAATAGGAATTTGGTTCAACTTTTGAGGGGTTACAATCAAAAGCATCCAAAGACATGGGATGGAAATATGATCTATATTCAACACTCTTATAACATAACAATACATACTTAAACGGGTAAATCCCCTTTCAAAGATTTCTTTGGGTATTTTATGCCTTCAGCCTTTGATGTTGTATATGGATAGGAAGGAGGATAGAGGGAAGATTTCATAGGAGAATAATTGAAAGTGGAGAAATTTCTTGAAAATATTAGGCAGATCCATTTGCAAGTGCAAGAGACATTGAAGATGTCATAGGAAAGGTACAAATCTTGACATGATTAGCATAGAATTGAGAAAACATTCAAGGTGGGAGACATATTTTGGTTGTAACTAAACAAAGAAAGGATACAAGGTCTTGGTGAGAAGATAAAGACTATGTGGTATGGCCCTTTTCATGTATTGGATAAGGTGGGTGATAATGCCTATAGATTCAGACTACTCCCATATATGCACATTTACTTAGTAGTGAATGTGGAAAATATGAAACTCTATGATCCTTCCATCTTGGATCAAGAAACTAAGGAGGAGGTCATACCTACCATAGAGGACCTAACATTAGAAGCTTAGGTAGAGTTGGAAAAAAATACAGTTTTGTGGAATAATTCTATAACAACTAGACAGGGGAAGCACGAGCTTTGGAAAATAGGGTTGAAAGGGCAACTACCAGGTAAGGCAAAATGGTACTCTAGGGAGAAGGTAGAGTAAAATTTTCCTCATCTTTTTTAGTAAAACCTTTTAGGGACCAAAAGCCTCCCTAAATGGGGAGGTATGATTCATAATGGATCATTATATAATTTTTCATCTATCTTGATCTTGTATGGGTGGAAAAATTGGAGGAATTGGCTTGTAGGGCCCATTTTAGTGGCAGGTCCCAATTTGAAGAATTCAGGTTTGAAACCTTCTACATCCATTTTGAGGCATCAAATGACACTTTTGGGGGTCAAAAATTTGCAAGAATACCTCATAATCACTTGACATTGTTATACACACCGAGAGCTTTCCGATGGTGTGAAAATCACCTCAATAGGAGTTCATATATGGAATTTATTCCTCCTGCAAGTTGACCACCATGGTACTAAGTGGACGCTATGTCAACCCCCATTAATTACATGTGGGGATACCCATGTGTGTAATTTCAAGAATATTTTATAATTTCTAAAACCCTAACACTAATTGAGGTTTGAGGCATACAAAAACCTTAACCCTAGACATTTATCAAACTATGTTAAATATTGAGCCACTAGGAAGAGAGGGGGTTCCATTCTTTTAGCATTGTAATTGTTCCATTTTTTAATAGAGAATATAGGAGTGGGATTTGAGAGCACAAAAATAGAGGAACAATATTGTGTAGCATCCATTCATGACATCATGTCATAGGAAACTCCATAGTGAGTGCCCCTTTCTTTGCATTTGCATTTTTATAATTAAAGAAAAGAGAGTATAGCATAGGCCTCATCGTCTAGTTGGGTTTTATCCCATATCAAGTTTCCTAAGATACATATTGTGTGCATTTGTGTGGATGGTGTTTTTATTTGCTTATTCTTTCATTTTCATATTTCAGTTATTTTCGTAAATTCGAGCATTAATATAGTAATAATAAATCTAGGTTCTAAGGAAATAAATTGAATACTAAAAGTTTTCAGAATATTGAAATATCTAATGGGATGGATTGTTGTATTGGAATATTTGTGGTAGTTTGTAGATCAAATGGAGTGAAGTTGGTATATACTTCTTTATTTTCAATAGTAACTTGATGTATGCTCGCCAAATGTTTAGAAAAATGTGTAGAGAAAATGATAGATCCTTTATATTGACTTTAGTTAAGTAAAGATCTAAACATGACTTTTACATCTAAAATTGATAATTCCTTAAATTGTTTCTCTAGAAAAATATAGATTTTGTTTTAGAATTTCATGGACCTAAGATTTACCATGGCCTATAATGGTCGTACATGCAGGGTATGTTGGTTGTAGAGCCTGATTATCTTCCTGATTCAGATGTTTGTTTTAGTCGTGCTTGGACCACATTCCCTAATGGGGGGTGTGGGGAGGCTTTCCCCCCACAACTATCATCAGGGAGGTCGAGGGGGGAGGTGGAAATTTTTGTAGCGCGCCCCCCCCCCGGCGAGGGATTCAGGGGCAACGTTCCTGAAGAAAAATATTGGGAAAAATTGCCTTGTAAAATATTGTAATTTCGTAGTCAATTTGGACCGTTCATTATAAGGTCGCAGATTTGATGGTAGAAGTTATTTTAGGTATTTTTTTCCCTAGAATGAAACCCTCTTTTATGAGGGAATTTTATTGTGGTTGTGTATTTCTATGATTATTGTGTTCTGAGAGAGGAGACTGCGAGAGAAACAAGAGGAAGTTACAATAGGTTTGTTTTAGGTTGTATCCCTTCATTTTGCTGGATAATAAAAAGGAAGGACCTGGAAAATTCTCTAGTGGGCGTAGCCCACATTAGGTGGAACATGTATATCTATGTATCTATTGTATTGTGTATCTTCTGTGTTTTATCTCTACATTTGTTTTATTTAATTACTCTACGATCCTATTTTTCCAACAACTGGTATTAGAGCGAAAGGTAACTCACAGGAAAAGAGGGTTCCTATTTCGAGTGGGATCAATGGAGGAAGATGGAAAGTTTAGGGTCGAGCAATTTAACGGCCAAAACTACCAGTTATGGAAGATGCATATGGAATATTATTTATATCAGAAGGATCTATTCCTACCATTGGCGGAATAGAAAAGAAGCCGATGACCATGAAGGATGAAGAATGGGAGGTTCTCAACAGAAAGGCACTAGAAATGATATGACTAAGCCTGACAACCTCAATAGCTTTCAATATTTCAAAAGAAAATACAATGAAGGAGATGATGGATGCATTGGATAAACTGTATGAAAAACCCTCAACCTCCAATAAGGTATTTATAATGAAGATATTATTCAATATGAAGATGTTAGAAGGTGGGTCTGTTGCAGATCATTTAAATGAATTTAATACGGTTACTAATCAACTAAGTTCTATAAAAGTGGACTTTGATGATGAGGTTAGGGATCTTCTATTCTTCTTCTCTTTGCAAGAAAGATAGAATGGACTGGTAATGGCTGTAAGTAACTCTGTCTTTGGTTCAAACACTCTAAAATTTGATGATGTTTTTGGTGTTATCCTTAGCAAGGAAATGTGATGGAAAAGCACATGTGAGACATTAGGTAATGTGTTAAACATGGAGAATAGGGGAAGACAAAAGGATAGAGGAAAGGGCTAAGGGAACCATGGGAATTCTAGGAAGGAAAGATCCAAATCTAGAATGGGAAAGATAGAATGTTGGGATTGTGGGAAGAAAGGAAATATGAAGAAAGACTGTAGAGCTCCAAAGAAACAAAGAGATGGATAGCAGGAGAAAAATCGGGAAGCAAATGTAATTGGTGATGTGTTACAAGATGCTTTGATTCTTTCTATAGATAATATTTATGAGTCTTAGGTAGTATATTCATGGGCTTTATTTCATGCACACCCCATAGGAAAAAGTTTCTAGATTATGTTCAAGGTGATTTTGGACAGATTCGTTTGGGTGATGATGCACCATGCAAAATTGTTGGAATGAGACAGGTAAAAATAAATCAAAGGAATGGAAACCAAAGGTTGTTGAAAGAGGTAAGACATGTTCCATATCTAATGAAAAATCTAATTTCAATAGGGCAGTTGGAAAGTGAAGGTTGTATATCCATATTTACAGATAAGGTGTGGAAGGTCACCAAAGGATCATTAGTGATAGCAAAATGAGAGAAGGTAGGTACATTGTATTTATGTACTGGTAATATTGAATCTTTTATCTCTTTATCTTATAAAGGAGTGGATACAACACGATGGAATCATAGGCCTCAAAACATGAGTGAGAAGGGGATGCAGATACTTCACAAAATAAATTAGTTTCCATATCTTAAACAAATTGTTTTGGATTTCTGTGAGCACTGTGTTTATGGAAAACATAAGAGAGTCATATTTATCAGAGTTGGAAAATAAAAGAAGAGTGAAAGGTTAGAGATTTTGCATACATATGTATGGGGACCAACTCAAGTATCATCTCTTGGCGACTCTCGTTATTATGTTACTTTTATTGATGATGGAACTAGAAAAACTTGGGTTTATTTCATTCGACAGAAATCTGATGTTTTTGACACTTTTAAGAAATGGAAAGCTTTGGCTGAGAATGAGACAGGAAAAATGTTGAAGTGTCTCAGATCAAACAATGGAGGTGAATATTGCAACAAGGAGTCTCATGATTATTTTTCATACCATGGGATTTGTAGAGAGAATACATTTCTAGGAACACCACAAGAAAATGGTGTGTCAGAAAGGATGAACAAGACCATCATGGAGCGTGCAAGGAGTATGAGATTGTATGTAGGGTTTCCCTTACAGTTCTGGGTAAATGTTGTAGATACTATTGTTTATTTAATAAACAAAGGACCTTCAAGCTCTTTGGATGGTGGAATTCTAGGGGAGGCATGGACAAGTAAAAAGGTAAACTATTGTTTTTTGAAAACTTTCGGTTGTGAAGCATTTGTCCATATTGATAAAGAAAATAAAACAAAGCTTGAGGGAAAATCCAAGAATTGTACCTTTTATTGGATACGGTGTTAATGGTTTTGGTTAATCACTTATGGGATTATGAAAATTGTAAAATCATTAGGAGTAGAGATGTCATATTCAATTACAAGGTGATGTACAAAGATCAGTTGCAGGGAAAGAAATAGGAAAAAGAAAAACCAGAATACACAATGCTTGATGAGATCACTGAAAAAGAAATTCCAAAGGTACCAGAAAATCAAAATGTAAAACAATAGGAGCAATAGGTACCTCAAACTCCTTCAAGTGTTTTTAGAAGATCTACCAGGTTAAGTAGACCCCCAGAACGATACTCTTCTTCATTGTATTATTTATTTTTGATTGATTCTGGTGAACCAGAAAGTTATGAAGAGGCAATGCATGTAGACACTAAAAATAAGTGGGAGCAAGGAATGAAAGAGGAAATGGATTCCTTGGTAAATAACCAGACTCGGGACTTGGTTCAATTTCCTGCAGGAAAAAGAGCATCGAAAAATAAATGGGTTTACAAGTTGAAGGAAGAAGATGTAGAAAAAAAGAAGTACAAGGCTAGACTTGTTGTAAAGGGGTTTGCACAAAAGAAAGGTATAGATTTTGATGAAATATTTTCTCTTGTTGTTAAGATGACTTCAATTAGGACTATTTTAAGTCTTGTGGTAGTAGAATATTTTCATCTTAAACAGTTAGATGTAAAAACATCTTTTCTCCATGGGGATTTGGATGAAGAGATTTATATGCAGCAGCCACAGGGGTATGAGGTCAAAGGGAATGAAAATTTGGTATGTAGGTTGAATAAGAGATTGTATGGCCTAAATCAAGCTCCAAGGCAATGGTATTTGAAGTTTGATAGGTTTATGAATGAACAAAGTTATAGTAGATGTCATTTTGATCATTGTGTTTATTTTAAAAGGATAGAAAATGGAAGCTATATTATCTTGCTATTGTATGTAGATGACATGATTATTGCAGGGTCTAATATGCAGGATATAAATGTGCTCAAGAAGAAATTAGCTAATTCATTTGCGATGAAGGATTTGTGTGCTACAAAGAAAATCCTTGGTATGAGAATAACGAGAGACAGGAAAAATCGCAAATTGACATTGTCTCAGGGTGAGTACATAGAGAAGGTGTTGGAGAGGTTTAGAATGCAGAATGAAAAACCAGTTAGTACACATTTGTGTTAACGATAAAGATCACAACGAGGATTTCGCGCGCAAAGTGTTGCTAAGCCTATTATTTATAAGCTAATGATATATAATACTAATAGGTGGGACCCCATTGTAGATTGGAGGATCAGGTTCTTATTTGATATTTATGTTGTTGTTCGACACTGCTTACATGGCTCTACATGATTGATGGTGAAATGTTGTTTCTATTTGCGACAAATGAATGATGGATAATGCATGTTATGTGTTGGTTTTTTTGATCTAAGCTCTAATTTCATGTCATGGTGGCTTATGTTATCCGTTATTGCCTTTTTCTATTGGCACTTTGATTCATTACTTGTGACACCCGCACAAGATACATGTTAGTAAGAGAAAAAGATAAGAGATATGGAATAAATATAGGAAGGAAACTATGTTATTCTATGCTACACTACATAAATTTGAAATTTAAAAGGGTTGATGTTAGTCCTAACTATCAATGTTAGTGGTTATACAATGTTATTGAGTTATATGAAGGTGCATTTGATATATGTTATGGTTTTGGATATTGGTTAGTATGTATCGCGTGGTGTAATTGGCAAGTAATGGATGTTAGTTTTGATGCATGGATTAATTGATGGATGGTTGGTGTGTACTAAGTAATTGAATGAGTAGAGGATGGAAGCAACGTGCATTTACTACACGTCACTCCATACCTCTCCCACTGGCCGCCACCCTAGATTTGTAAGTTTTAAACCTGCGAAGTAAAGCAATGCATATAGATTCTTAAGCAATACAGAAATTAATCAATGGCTCATACACAGAGTACACAGAGATTTTTACCGGAAACCCTCAACCGGGAAAACCTTTCTTATTTTCATTATATCGAATTTCACCATTCGCCATACAATATATACAATGTTTTTAGGTATTCCGTAGATACCAAAACCCTAATCCCTTAAACCCTAAGACACAGTTGTTGTATTTGACGCACCCACACACACACACATGCAAAGAATATAACACATACCCAACAAGATTGGTTGTTGTTCAATTGTTGTTCGTTATGGTTAAGCTTTGATATTCGAGCAAGGAAGGAATTGCTCGACCAATCTCGCATTTTTAAGGAAAATCTGGTTACATGTATGTTTTTTTCGCCATCCATGAACTCGCTCTATTTATGAAATAGATGTTGGCTTGGTGATGTATTGGTATGTGTTTTTCCTTGAGGCTAGAAAATGTCTCTTTACTCTTGGTGTTTCTCTGGAATGGTTGTTTGTGTGTTATTCATTGCAAATAGAAAAATTGGATGGTTGATGTCAGGAGTACATTAATTATTTTGTGTGGTGGAAGCCATGAAGACTCTCTGTTGTATTTATAGGTTTTTGTTGGAGGGTTTCATTCGGTCCAGGCTTTCTAGCTCTCTCCAAATAGTCCTTGTAACTATGTGCGGTCATAATTGTTGTTATGGGGTTTTTTGTGTAATTATTGAACCTCCTTTGGGTCACTACATATCATTTTTCACCTGGTCATGGGCTCATTTTATATTTTTGGTCTCTACACAGTTCGTTATGGTGGCTACTATGCCAATAATTTTTCTTAGGGTTGGTTGCTATTTCCTGAGCTTTGCATTTATATCAGCGTTATTTGGTTTTTGGGGAAAACCATGAGGGTTATTCCCTGCATGTTCTCAGTGTTATTATTGGTCAGTAATAAGCCTTTGCTCCTTTATTCATAATCTCTCCTACCTGGTGTGAACTGTCACCCTATCTTGCAATATATTGGTTACATGGCCTGTGCGACCACCGTGTTGTCTCAAAGGGTTCTCACCTACTGTTGGTATGGTCGAATCCAGTCTCCCTGTGTTGGTTCCATCGATCTCACCCTTGATTATTCAAAACCCGTTTTTGATAAATGAACCAGTTATTCTCGGTTGGGTATATTGTTGACTATTATGAGTTGGTGGAGTAGCGTTGATAGTGGTTGATTATTGGCTCGTATCTGTTAATAGCATTGACAATGGTTTTCATTATTGGTATATAGTTGTTGCATTATTTATTATGATAGTTGAATCGATATATTGGCATGGTCTAATTGGCTGATTTAAGAAATGGAAATGGACACACAAGCAACACCTCTTGTGTTGTAACAGTCGAATTTTTAACTCAACATTATTTTATTGTTTGATTAAGTCACAACAACGTTTCTTGTGTTATGTGTTGGTTTGTGTGTTTCCTACAACATGGCATGAGTCGAAATGATGGTTGTTGTTACTGTGTGTTTAAATTGCCCAATCGAGATCATTGCAATTTAAAGGATTGATCATTGTGACTTGGTTGTTTTTTGTCTATGTTTATGAATATCATACATCGTATCATTGATTGCACCATCAAATATGGGCACGGGTTCTATAACAGTATGGTTTCATTGTAATATTAATTGTTAAATTGATTTGAGGAATGGAATCGGGCATGATTTTAAAAAAGCTTGTGTCTGTGTTTGATTTGAGGAAGTAATTTATGGACAATGGTTGATGGTTTTGATCTTGAACATAGTTGAAACAAATAACTGTGTGTTCATTGGAATTTATTTTAAATATTAAATGGAACAAGTGAGAGGAAAAATATTTCTTATACATGTTGTTTGGAAGGCATATTGTTTTTGAGTCAAATGACACTGTGTTAATTAAAAGTGTTAAGGATTTAAATGTGAACAATGAGCAAGTTTAACACACGGTAATGGTTAAGTTATACACAGTGATTGTTAATTGATCACGGTAATTATTTGGTTAGTCTTGGATGGTTTGCATTAAATACAAAATTGTTTTATGGATTACTTAATTAATTTTATGAGCAGTATCTGCTCTTTTCCCCTACCATTATTTTACTTTTCGCTAATTACAAACCCCTCACCTTCCCATATCCATTATCCACTCCCTGTTCCTAAAATTTAATTACAATTAAGAGGAACTTTGTATTGTAACAGTTTAAGATCGCAAGGATGTGTTACAGTGATATGTTCTTTGGTTTACATTACAGTTGATTGTTTGTTGTTTGTGAGCAGTAATCATGATATTTTCCCCCTCATTTTAACATTTTTCGCTCAATACAAACCCCTTGCATATCCCAGAACCTTTGTTCACCCCATGCTCATTGAAAACAATTAAACAATTTGTATGGATTGGATTGCATGAGTCTGATATGATGCTAAGCCAAGTTTTATTTCATATTTTAAAAGAGTTTTCATGTATGGATGTTAAAGAAACTATTTGCTAATCAATTATGCATACAGGAATGATCTTTTTCAGCAGAGGTAGTCATGGTAGAGGTAACCGAGGGAGAGGTAATTGGAACAAGGGCCCTAGAAGGCCAAGATTTTCCATACACTTTGATGCAGACTCGCAAGAGTTAGGCCAACTATTTCAAGTTGGGTTTTTTAATTGGATTGGGCAAGGAGTGGTCCAAACTAGGACTAAAAGGCCTCCCTTCCAAGACCCACAGGTCCCTGGTATTCCCATGCCTCCTCATGTCTCACTACAGCCTGAAGTTCCTGAAAACGATGGATGGAAAGAGATTGTCCACCCAACAGTCTCCCAACATCGTGGCTGGCCCAATTTGTCTTTACCTTCTCCCCCGCCTATCAATCAAATTGTCCAAGATGCCCCTGTCCATTCACTAGTTCAGTCTTCGCATGCGAGTAAAAGGTTGAAAATCGAAGCCCACCATGCCCCTGACAAAGGAAAAGCCACTGTTGTCCCTTCCTCACCCTCCAGTGGCTCCGATAAATTTGTGTCCTCTCGCATGCATTTGAGGGATGATTGATCTCATGTGATTAGTGAAATTAGGCCTGAAGTCTCAGCACATCCTAAGGCAAATTCAGAGAGATCGAAAGGTGATAGCAGGAACAAGGGAAAGATTGTATCTTAGAGTGAGAAATATGGATTCTAAGTTTTTTTATTATTAATTGTTGAGAACGATTGACTTCTGATTTTTTTTGGACAACATGCTATTTTTGGATATATGGGTAATATATTTTGGAAATAATTTCAAATATCATTGAGATAAATTGTCAAAAATGAATGTGATGATGGGAGTCACAAGGAGGGATGTTTTCTTTAATTAACTAGTTTTGTTATGATTGTTAAAAGCTAAAGGGAGTCACAAGGGGTCCCACCTACTAGTTATTATTTATTTAAAAAACGTTTATTATATTTTATTACTTTTCCCCCTAATTAAAATTTGGTTGAGTTTTAGTTAACTTAACTAATGAAGTAGTTCAACTACTTCAACCAATTCTAGTTTTCTTAAAGGCAAAAGGAAAGGGAGGAACAAGAGGAGAATAGAAGGAGAAGCATACTAAGGTTTTCTCTTTGAGTTTGTGTTGAGATAGTTAAGTTTTCATTCATTCCTTAATTTATTACAAACCTAATTCTTTTTTATGATAGCAGGGTCTTATTGTAGACAACAAGATTCAGGGTTGAATTACATCATTCAGACACTTGTTTTTCAGAGGTGTTGATCTATCTTTGATAGTCTGTGTAGACTTTTCTTTTTGTGAATTAGCTTTCATGAGTGACAAAGGCTATTGTGTAGAGTCAAGTGGGCAACAATCTGTGGCAAGATGATCCGACTTTTAAATTTTAGTTTTTGATTTTTTGTTAGAAGTCCTTTTGTATGTTCCATCAGGAACGTCTAAGTTTGACTTTGGTCCAAAAATTCTTCAGGAAATTTTGTAAAGAGAATGATTCTTTGATGAATTGGAATGAAATAAAAGATTTATTTATGTCTCATATGTTATGATTATCAACTTGGCGTCTTTACTTCAATCTCTCTATTTATTTAAGAATCTATTATGTTCAGAAAATTACATAAATAATGAATTTTTCAGCAAGCTTTTATTTATAAAAAAAACTAGCCTAAGCACTTGTAAACAATACTTGTGAGTTAGGATACCAATTTTGATGGCTATAAATCTAGGCTCATATTCCTGTCTATCTTGCTTTAGCCAAGAAAGATCTGAAAATGCTTGAGTAAGATCATTTCTATCTTTTCCTCAACATTTATTTGGCGACCATACTGGGGAGATCTTCAATATTTATCTGGTTAATTTTTATGCTTGATTAGCATCGAATACATCTATTTTTCTGATATTGATTCTTTGACTGTTTTATTTCTTAATGATTATGCATGTTGCGAGGCAACCCAATATTGAGCCCGGTCTTCAAGATTAGGCCAACATTGCTTTGAATTTGTTCAACATTATTTTAGACACTGTCAGTACTCGTGTTGAGCTTAATCATTCCTAGGAAGCAATTGAACGAGATATTAGTGCCCAAGAACGTTGGGAAGCTAGACGTAGACATCCTATAAATAAAAAATAACCTTCTTGTTCCTTCAGGTTTGGCCTTACTTTCATGTTCTTAGACTCTCGTGTTTCTAGAAGAAGAAGAGGATTATCACCTGAAATTAATCCTATTGTTGAAATAGGAAGAAGGAATGTTGTGTTGTCGACCCAACAAAGTGCTCTAAGGAGAACTTTGTCTGATTCTTCCAGTTCGTATTTCTCTCCCTCACATATCATCCACAAGATGGAATCTACTGATGAATCTGGTGGCACTGGAATTGCTTCCTCCTCTCAGTATTCATCTTCATCAGTAATTGGTAGCTTATATAGCCACCATATCCCTGTCCAATCTACCACAAATACCACCAAAGTCATTAAAAAGTATGGGCTTTTTCATTTTGAAGAAGACGCTACAACCACACCATGGCATGTGTCCTCTCCTCTTAACCTAACACCTATTACTCGTTCACTTCCTAAATTCAAAGAGCATCTCCCTAGGTTTTTGGGAAATAACACTGTCACTACAAACAAACACCTGGTGGCATTTTCTAATGCTTGCCACAATATAGGAGCCAATGACAATGATACTTTCATGCACTTATTTGTCAATTCCTTGGAAGGAAGGTTGCAGTCGATTTCTTTGACCTTCCTCCTAATATTATGTCTACTTGGGAGGATTTAGTTTATTGGTGCAGATCCACCTATGGGAAATCTAAAAGCCCGACTGAGCAGTTATGGGAGTACAATAACATCGCCTATAAGGATGGTGATACCATCAAGTTCTTCAACTTGTGTTTCACTAAGTTATACAATCAAATCCATGAACTCATTCGACCTCAGAACCAAGTCATTTTCATGCATTATTACAATGCATTACCTTCTCCATATCGTCATAGGCTTGAGGAAAAATCCATTGACAACCTCAGTTCTGCTCTGCATACTTGTTTAGAGTATGAAGAACAACTCGAAAGAACAGGTCTTCACCAGGGAGAATCGATTAAACAAACAGACATGTCCACCCTCTTACATCTAGTGAAAGACATGAATAATCGTATGATAGCGTATGAGCGAAAGGGAAATGTCTCCCCTCTCACCCCTGGAGCTTCATCCTCTTCCACACCCCCCTTTAGAAATCTAATTGAAAATAATTTTCAACCTAAAGCCATTTTTCCTCGAATTTGGTGTAACTTCTATGAGGAACACCACAAAGAAGCCACATGTGAGGTAAGGAAGAGTGCCAAAGATAAGATCTTTGGTAAAAGACCAGAAACTATGATCGTTTTCCTAGATTTTGCAGAGCCAGAAGATTTCATGATCATCAATACTAGGAACAAATCTTATGCTCCCAAAGGCAAATTTGATCCCCCCCCCCGCAATTCTTCTAGCCCAAGCTCGTCCTCACCAGTTGCTACTGTTCAAGTTCCTAAGGTTCCTCACAGTCAAGGAATTACTTCCTCTCTCCCCTCTTCCAAATAAAATATCCTAAATCAGTTGGCCAACATCAAAGAAGATGCAACCCTTCTGGACATGGTTATCGTCCCTGAACAACAGAGGCATCTAAAACAATTCATGGAAGGAAAATATTTTGTTGTATCCAACGTCTTTGAAGAGGTAAACAAAGAGGATTCATCTGTAAATAAAGTAGGTGTACATAACTTTAGATACCCTGTAAAAAATCCCCCTTTCTATATTTCTGTAAAGATTATGGATAAGATTGCCCATTGTTGTCTCATTGATGGAGGTTCAGGCCCAAATGTGATGTCAAATATTATTATGGAAGAGATAGGATTCTCTTGTACAAACAAAAACGCCAGAAGCATGCTCTCCTATAATAGTCTACAACAAACGACCATAGGTGAGATTAAAGATGTGACCTTAGTTTTGTGCGCACACCCTGAAATAAGGACAACCCTTAGCATTCAGGTAATTTATATGCCAATAAGAAATTACTCAATTATCTTGGGAAGAGATTGGAAAGATTTAATGGGTGGATACCTCTCACTTGACAGAACACATTTATCTGTTCCTCGAAACAGTAAAAACATTATAGTCCTTAGAGAGGGAAGGATTTCACCTTACATACAGAGTGTCCCACAACCTAATGTGACCTATGTTGAAGAGGACCAAGGGGTGTATTCCATCTTTGTTGAGGAGGATAACATTCCCTTGGAACAAATTGATCTGGATGATGGTATGTGGCACATGCACTTTGATGGTTCATGCTCTAATGAAGGTAACAAAGATGGCATTATCTTGATTTCTCTTGTAGGAAAAATCCATAAATTTTCTTATAGGTCGGAGTTTGCTTGCACGAACAATGTCACTGATTACAAAGCTTTATTATTAGGCATGGAAAACGCCTATAATCTTGGTTGTGGTCACCTTTTAGTTTTTGGAGACTCTGAGGTTGTTGTGAACCTTGTACATAAGATTTACTCTTCTAGAAACAAGTTGATGAAACGATACACCCAAACTGTTTGGGCACTTATCTCGAACCTATTATCTTTCAACATTACTCATGTTAAGAGGGAGTTGAACTCAATGGCTGGTCGATTAGCTTTTTTGCAACCTCTCCTAATCGACAACTTCTGCCACATAGACCTAATTGTACTTTTCAATATCTATATTGTCCACGTATCCCTGAAAATATAGAATCTTGGCAGGTCTTCCCTAACAATGAGAGCATAGGTTATTTCATTCAAAATGAACGTTATAAGCCCAAGGAAATTATATCCATAGAAGATAACAATATTCCTAAGGGCTTGACTCCTCTAGAGAGTTTGTTTTCATCGAGTGATGTAAGCAATAAAGATAAACAAAAAGAAGAGGAGTTGAAAAGGAAGGTGGGTGAAACGATCTCCTTGAACATTGGGACACTTGAATCTCCAAAGAATGTTAAAATAGGTTTCAAATGTTCTAATGAAAAGAAAATGAATTTTTTCGAGCTTCTTGGTGAATTTCAAGATTTTTTTTCTTGGTCTTATGAGGATATTTGTGGTTTTGATCCTGGTATTATACAACATGCCATCTCCATCAAGGAAGGAATAAAACTAGGTAGGAAAAAACAAAGACCTGTCAACCCTGCATGGGAAGCAACTATTCGAAGGGAGTTGGGAAATTTCTTGAAGGCTGGAATCACCCTTCTGGTCAAGTACCCTAAGTGGGTTTCCAAATTAGTTATTGTTCTGAAGTTCACTGATCATATTAGCTTATGCATTAATTTTCACATATCCAATCAGGATATTATGAAAGATCCCTTCCATACCCTTAATATGAAAATGATTCTGCAGCAAGTGGTAAGGTCACAGATGATGCCCTTACTTGACAGACGTTTTTGTTGTTACAATCAAATCAAGGCAGAAAGGGAAGATGTATATAGAACCACCTTGATTACGGATTTGGCTATCATGACTTATGAGTGTATGCTTTCTAGTTTATCTGATGCAAGTACCACTTTTAAAAGACCTATGCAAATAACTCTTGACAAATTGATCAGTGGAGTTATTCATATCTATCTTGATGATCTAATTATGTACATTAAAGAGCAGTTAATTACCTCGGAGTTTCAAGTGTTATGGTTGGGTCCTTTCATAATCACTTTTGTCTTGGGTAATAACCATTACATTCTAAAAGATCTACAGGAGCGATTGTTTTCCTACAACACTAATGGTTCTCACTTGAAACATTACATGGAACCAACTTGAAAAGTTCTAATGTTGTTTGGAGTTTCTGTATTTTAGTAGTTTATCTTTTCTTTCATTTTTCCACTGGTTTTCATTAATCCTTTACATTAGTTTGATTTCTTCTTTCTATGTTTAACAATTTCTTGTTGCTTTTACAATTCTGTCATTTTATTTTCTACTGTTTTAAATTTTGTAATCTTAATTCTGTCATGATTTTTATTGATTTTTCGTCTTTTAGTTGATTTTGGTCAAGAATAAGATGTTGGATCATTTATGCCATAGTGACACTCCTGCAAGATATTGTTAGTCAATAAAAATCAAGCTTACACAGTTGTTACGATGTTCCCCTTGAAAGAACTTGAATTTGTTATCTTCTTTCACTGCTGTCTTTTAAAGAAATTGGTTATCTCCTGCTTTTTCTCTCCATTTCTTCATCCATTTTGAGAATTTAAAAGAGCAAGTTCGTTAATTTTTCTCCTTGAAAAAAAGAGAAAGTTTTGGTTGAATGATTATGCATACAGGGATAAACCCCCTCATACTTAACATTTTTCATGAGTTATTCCTAAATTCCCGGTCATTTTTCCATTAAATATGCTTACTTCCCCCTGTTGCATAATCATCCTGGTTATATCTTCTTGATCTGGTGTTCTTGTTCTGTGAAACCATGAGTTCTGATTTCTAATCTGTTGGAAACAAATTTCCTTATGGAGTCACCAGTTTGTTGACGATAAAAATCGCAACGAGGATTTCACCCGCAAAGTGTTGCTAAGCCTATTATTTATAAGCTAATGATATATAATACTAGTAGGTGGGACACCCTTGTATATTGGAGGATCAGGTTCTTATTTGATATTTATGTTGTTGTTCGACACTGCTTACAGGGCTCTACATGATTGATGTTGAAATGTTGGTTCTATTTGCGACAAATGGATGATGGATAATGCATGTTATGTGTTGGTTCTGTTGCTCTAGGCTCTAATTTCATGTCATGGTGGCTTATGTTATCCATTATTTCCTTTTTCTATTGGAACTTTGATTCATTACATGTGACACCTTCACAAGATACATGTTAGTAAGAGAAAAATAGAAGAGAAATATGGAATAAATCTAGGAAGGAAACTATGTTATTCTATGCTACACTACATACATTTGAAATTTAAAAGGGTTGATGTTAGTCCTAACTATCAATGTTAGTGGCTATACGATGTTATTGAGTTATATGAAGGCACATTTGATATATCTTATGGTTTTGGATATTGGTTAGTATGTATCGGGTGGTGCAATTGGCAAGTAATGGATGTTGGTTTCGATGCATGGATTAATTGAATGGATTAATCGATGGTTGGTTGGTATGTACTAAGTAATTGAATGAGTAGAAGATGAAAGTGACATGCATTTACTGCATGTCACTCCATACCTCTCGTATTGGTCGTCACCCTAGCTTGGTTGTTGTTCAATTGTTGTTCGTTGTGGTTAAGCTCTGATATTTAGGCAAGGAAGGAACTGCTCGACCAAACTCACATTTTTAAGGCAAATCTAGTTACAGGTATGTTTTTTTCTCCATCCATGAACTTGCTTTGTTTATGAAATAGATGTTGGCTCGATGATGTATTGGTATGTGTTTTTCCTCGAGGCTGGAAATTATTTGTTTACTCTTGGTGTTTCTATGGAATATTTGTTTGTGTGTTATTCATTGCAAATAGAAAAATTGAATGGCTGAAGTCACGAGTCCATTAATTATTCTATGTGGTGGAAGCCATAAAGGCTCTCTATTGTCTTTATAGGTTTTTGTTGGAGGGTTTCATTCGGTCCAGGCTTGCTAGATGTCTCCACGCAGTCCTTGTAACCATACCCGATCATAATTGTTGTTATGGGGTTTTCTATGTAATTATTGAACCTCCTTTGGGTCACTTCATATCATTTTTCACCTAGTCGTGGGATCGTTTTATATTATTGGTCTCTACACAGTTGGTTATGGTGGCTATTATGCCAAGAAATTTTCTTAGGGTTGGTTTCTATTACCTCAGCTCTGCATTTATATCAGTGTTATTAGGTTTTTGGGAAAACCACAAGGGTTATTCCATGTGTGTTCTCGGTGTTATTACTAGCTAGTAAGAAGCCTCTGCTCCTCTATTCATAATCTCTCCTACCTGGTGTGAACTTTCACCCTGTCTTGCAAGATATTGGTTACATGACCTGTGTGACCGTCGTGTTGTCTCAAAGGGTTATCGCCTGTTGTTGGTGTGGTCAAATCCAATTTCCCTGTGTTGGTTGCACCGAGCTCACCCTTGATTATTCAAAACTTGTTTTTGATAAATGAACCAGTTATTCCTGGTCGGGTATATTGTTGATTGTTATAAGTTGATGGAGTAGCGTTGACAGTGGTTTATTATTGGCTCGTCTCTATTAATATCATTGACATTGGTTTTTATTATCGGTATGTAGTCGCTAAATTATTTATTATGGCAGTTGAATCGATATCTCGGCATGGTCTAATTGGTTGATTTAAGAAATGGAAATGGACACACAGTCGTTGCCTCTTGTGTTGTAACAGTCGGATTGTCAACTCAGCATTATTTTATGGTTTGATTAAGTCACAAAAATTCTTCTTGCATTATGCGTTGGTCTATGTGTTTCCTACAACATGGTATGAGTCGAAATGAAGGTTGTTGTTACTGTGTGTTTAAATTGCCCGATCAGGATCATTGCAATTTAAAGGATTGATCATTGTGACTTGGATGTTTGTTGTGTATGTTTATAAATATCATACATCGTATCGTTGATTGCACCATCAGAGATGGGCACGTGTTCTATAAAATTATGGTTTCATTGTAATATTAATTGTTAAATTTATTTGAGGAATGGAATCGAGCACGATTTTAAAATAAATTGTGTCTGTGTTTGATTTGAGGAAGTAATTTATGGACAATGATTGATGGTTTTGATGATGAACATATTTGAAACAAATAACTGTGTGTTCATTGGAATTTATTTTAAATATTAAATGGAACAAGTGAGAGGAAACATATTTCTTATACAGGTTGTTTGGAAGGCATATTGTTTTTGAGTCAGATGGCACTGCATTAATTAAAAGTGTTAAGGATTTAAATGTGAACAGTGAGCAAGTTTAACACACAATAATGGTTAAATTATACACAGTAATTATTTGGTTAGTGTTGGATCATTTGCATTAAATACAAAATTGTTTTATGGATTACTTAATTAATTTTATGAACAATACCCACTATTTTCCCCTACCATTATTTCACTTTTAGCTAATTACAATCCCCTTGCCTTCCCATATCCATTATCCACTCCCTGTTCCTAAAATTTAATTACAGTTAAGAGGAACTCTGTATTGTAATAGTTTAAGATCACAAGGATGGGTTAGAATGATATGTTCTTTGGTTTACATTACAGTTTATTGTTTGTTGTCTGGGAGCAGTAATCATGATATTTTCCCCCTCATTTTAACATTTTTCTCTCAATACTAAGGTTTGCTCTTTGAGTTTGTGTTGAGATAGTTCAGTTTTCATTCATTCCTTAATTTACTACAAGACTGATTATTTTTTATGATAGCAGGGTCTTATTGTAGACAACAAGATTCAAATAGATATCTTTGATAGTCTGTGTAGACTTGTCTGTTTGTGAATTAGCTTTCATGAGTGACAAAAGCTATTGTGCAGAGTCGAGTGGGAAGCAATTTGTGGCAAGTTGATGCATATTTTAAAGTTCAGTTTTTTATTTTCTGTCAAAAGTCCTTTTGTATGTTCCATTGGGGATGTCTAAGTTTGACTTTGGTCCAAATCTTCTTTAGGAAATTTTGTAAAGAGAATGATTCTTTGATGAATTGGAATGAAATAAAGGATTGATTTATGTCTCATATGTTTTGATTGTTGACTTTGTGTATTTACTTTTGTCTCTATATTTATTTCAACATCTATTATGTTCAGAAAATTACATAAATAATGAATTTTCCAGCAAGCTTTATTTATAAAAAAAACTAGCCTAAGCACTTGTAAACAATACTTGTGAGTTAGGATAACAATTTTGATGGCTATAAATCTAGGGTGATATTTCTGTCTATATTTCTTTAGCCAAGCAAGATATGAAAATGCTTGAGTAAGATCATTTAATATCTTTTCCTCAACACTTTGGCCATCCATTTCAAATTAACTAAGGAAATGTGTCACAAGACATGGGAGGAGATAGAATACATGTCCATGGTCCCTTATTCATTAGAAGTTGGAAGCTTGATGTATGTGATGGTTTGCATAAGACCAGATATTGCACATGCGGTGGGAGTTGTGAGTAGGTATATGAACAATCCAGGTATAGAGCATTGGGAGGCAGTAAAGTGGATTCTCAGGTATTTGAGAGGTACTTCTACTCATGCATTATGTTTTGGAGGTTCAGACGTTGTTCTACAGGGATATGTTGATTCATGTATGGAAGGTGATAAAGCTAGTAGGAGGAGCACCACAGGATATGTTTTTATTGTCGGTGGAACAACAGTAAGTTGGATTTCAAAACACAAAAGGTTATTGCACTTTCAACAACAGAAGAAGAGTATGTTGCCTCTATAGAGGCTAGTAAAGAAATGATTTGGTTACAGAGGTTTATGGAGGAATTGGGAAAGAAGCAAGAGAATATCAAGTTTTACTGTAACAACAAGAGTGCCATTCATCTTGAAAAGAACTCAACCTTCCATTCGAATACTAAGCACATACAAATCAGGTACCATTTCATATGATCTGTCTTGGAAGTTGGAAAAGATACATACTAGCCAGAATCCTACAGACATGTAAACAAAGGGAGTAGCCAGGGAAAAATTGAGCTCTTGCTTAGTTTCAGTTGATCTTCAAACATGAAGTGAAGATGACAAATTTTTCAAGTCCAAGGTTGATCATAGTCCAACAGATACAACAACAGTGGAGTTGTTGTGATAAGTCTCCAAGTGGGAAATTGTTGGTTGTGGAGGATGATTATTTTCTTGATTCAGATGTTTGTTTCAACCGTGCNATAACTATCACCATGGGGGTCCAGGGGGGACGAAGAAAATTTTTGTAGCCCCCCCTGGCAGGGATTCAGGGGCAACGCCCCCAAAAGAGAAATAATGGGAAAAGTTTCCTTGTAAAATATTGTAATTTAGTAGTCAATCTAGACCGTTTATTATAAGGTCGTAAATCTAATGGTAGAAGTTATTTTAGGGATTTTTTCCCTAGAAGTCAACCCTATTTTATGAAGGAATTGTATTGTGGTTTTGTATGTGTGTGATTATTTTATTCTGAGAGAGGAGACTGCGAGAGAAAGAAGAGGAAGTTACAGTGGGTGTGTTGTAGGTTTTATCCCTTCATTTTGTTCGATAATAAAAAGGAAGGACCAGGAAATTTCTCTAGTGGACATAGCCCACACTGAGTGAACCACATATATCTGTGTCTCTATTGTATTGTGTATTTTCTGTGTTTTATTTCCAGATAGTCATGGTTACCCTATTGAAAATTATTTTATTGCTTCACGATCATGTTTTTTCGACAGGGTAACCATGACTATCAAGTCAACAATCTATAAAAAAAAATTGTAGGTGATGTTTTTAGAAAAATAATAATGTACAAAATTCAAGACTTTAAGAAATAACAATGAAATAACATCCAACTTTCACATCTTTTATGTTTTCAGTATATAAATGTTTGTACTTGGTATACATAAACTTGGGTTGTTTATTTAGAGGGAATATTCTTGGTTATAAGTTATGGAAAGATTTTGATATACAATAGATGTTAATTATTCCATGTCTTGATTGTATTCCATGTCTTGATTGTGAATTTATAATGTCTTGATTGTGAATTTATAATGAGCTTTTCAAAAAGTAAAACTTGTTTAAAAGGAATTACTTGATAGTAAACTTATTTAAAAGGCATCACTTAACACAATTATACTTGTTTAAAAGAGATTTTCAAAAAGACTAAACTTGTTTAAAAGGAATCACTTAACACAAGCATTGTTAACGGTAAATTTGTGTAAAGGGCATCACTTAACCCAAGTATACTGGTTTAAGAGGAAACACTTAACACAAGCATTGCTAGTGGTAAACTTATTTAAAAGGCATCACTTAACACAAACATTGTTAGTGACTATGTGCAATATGTTTGATTGGAAATTATCTATTAAATGATTTCCTTTAAGAGTTTGTGTACCAAGTACTTGTCTAAATAATTGAACAAGATTAAAGAGCTAAAAAAGAAAGGCTATACCAAGATTAAAGAGCTAAAAATGAAAGGCTATACATACAATCTATATAGACTTGTGTATGAGTATTATATTAGTGTATATTGTTATCTTTACACTAATTTCAATGTTTACACTAATTTCAATGTTGGTCTTTCTTGAAACCAAACTATGTGAATCATTTCCTTGTTCATAATGTTGATCCATAAGTATTCATGATTTGTATGTTATAGTGGATTTAATAATTCTTTACAAGTCTAATGATAAAGAAACTCTTTACAAGTGTAAGTACTATGTTTATTAAAAACTAGGGGAATGATGCTATTATAATAATGATTGTGAAATAAGTGCTAAGTACAATATCATTGAACTCTAATAACAGAGTTTGTGAAATAGGGGAATGAGGATATTATAATCATGATTGCGAAATAAGTCCCAAGTACAATATCATTGAACTCTAATAATAGAGTTTGTGAAATAAGTGTTAAGTAGAAGATCATTGAATTATAATAACAAAGTTTGGTTTGCATTGCATCGATTAGATTTTTAATAATGATTTATTGTTGCGTGATTTTGCTCTTTTTAAAAGCTAAAAAAACTAATTATATTCGCTAATATACTTCACTTAAGCAAAACTCAAAACACTTATAAGTACTATGACATAATTGTATGACATAGGAGAATGTATAATCTTTAAAATAACCGTTGAGTGTCTCTAAAGAAAATTATTAAAAATACTTCCATTTTTATGATCAAC
>JASDQU010027782.1:5608-31057 GCA_032191745.1 Picea mariana | reverse complement strand
ATTAAAAAAAAAAAACAATTAATGTATAATACCCTTAAAGATCTATAATAACTAATTACTTACCATGGGACGATATTCATTGCCCCCTTCAATGTGCCCATTCTCCCTACAATGTTTTTCAACTATTTTTAAAGGTAGTCTTCTTCCATTAAAACCCCTGCATTCACAACAAGGGCATAACATTTCCCATCACCATGAATCACCATGTGCCGCTTTAACATAACAAGCTCTCTTTTTTCGTATGGAGTTGACATTGTAATTACCTATTACAACAAATCCATTGAAACATTATAAGTACAATATACAAATCTATTCAAATAATTTGGTATATATTTAGATATTTGCAATGAAAATTATACAGCATGTTCAGAAAAAATAAGGGACAAAGCATGAAACCTAAAAGAATGAATCATTAATAAGAGGAGGTGGATCTATTATCACCCAAAATCACACTATATAATATTAAGTCCCTAATAAAAATTAGGGTAGCTTTAGGGATACAAAAGAGTACTGATGCCCAATATCAACAGAAAAACCACTGCTCTTCACTTCTAGTTGGTTCTTTTCCAACTCAAGGAGGAAACCCTAAATGTAAATTTACTAAGGCAAGGATACATAGATATTCAAGAAGTTCCATGAAATATAAGAACAAAATTAGAGTGATTGAATCTAATTAGAGTGATTGTAGTTGAATCAATAATCTTTTTACTCTATCAAAAGTGGATAAACCATAAAATATTTCTAAGGAGTTAAAATAAACCATAAAATCTGATTTAAGGAGTGAAAATAAACCATAAAATAGTTCAATGGCACCAAACTACTAAATCACACAGAAAATTTTTAAGTACTGACCTTCAAAATCTTAGCTATGTAGAGTCTGATAAATTTAATGTTTCTTTTCTTGAAAGAGAATTGAAATCAAGATTTCATAAAAAACCAGAACACCATTGCATCAAAACACCCAAATAATTTTCACAACTGTAGAAAATGATTGTCGCAACTATAGAAAATTTGTCGTAACTGAGATATATATAGGATTGATTTGTCGTAAATGATCGTTTGATTCTCACACGTGCCATAGTTGGTCGCTATAGCGACTAACTTGTGGTTGGTCACTCTACCAAATAAATTTCATTGTTATAAATACCAACGTGGAAGGTTGGTCACTAGAGCAACCAACAGCTAGACCCTGAAAAAAAAAAGCATATTTAGTCCAAAAAAAGAAAAAAAAATATGACGAAATTTTAAACCGTCGTACTATTTTGTCATAATTTGTGCCTAATGTAGTAGTGCCTGGTCTCTGCATTGGATTGGATCATAGGTATGTGATCCCCCTAAGTATAGTGGAATAACATATATTCACACATTTATGAAATATTTTGACTTGTAGATACCTAAGCAACATAGGTTGTTGGCCCTAGATGTATTAATAAAGGCGACAACAACTAGATGGTGGGGTGCGCACAAAAACCAAATAGAGAATTGGAAACAATGCAGAAGGCTATTATAAGTAAGATTTGGAATAGAGGTACATTTTATTGCGTAGAAGTATACTAGCCCAACCAACCCAGCAAAACATGTTGATTAGTGTGTTGCGACATGGAAGAAAGTACCTAAGCTATAATGGGTACACTTCTTTATACATACGTTGGACATTGTCCCAAAGAATTGGTACACAAAATTAGAAGTGTGTAGAGGTACAACAGATTGGGATGAATTGGTCTGAAATTTTACAGTCACCTTTAGTTTTGAAGCCGAGGCACCTATAGTTGATACGACATTAAAATTGATTAAGAGCACAATCTTAATATTGGATGAACCAGTCTGAGGGCGGATTGCGCGAAGGCGACCCTTGACAATATTAGAGGCATTGGAATGTTACCATGTTGTTAGAGAATAACAAGAGGAGGATGATCCACAAAACCCACAAATACCAGAGTTGGAAGGTGAGCATGCAGTTGAAGGACCCAAATTGGACTCGATATATTACACAGAGCCACTAAAGACATGCAAAGTAAAAATTGACATAAAAGAACGTCCAAAATTTTCACATATTGGTGATTACTGGAACGAAGAGATAGTCAAAAATGCCGCAAAACTATTACGTGAATATCAAGACTTATTCCCCACAAAGATTTCATAAATGAAAGGTATTGCATGTGAATTAGGAGAGATGAAAATCCCATTGAAACCCGAGGCTAAGCTAGTTAAGAAATGACCATATAGGTTGAACCCCATCTATAAACAAAAGGTGAAATAAGAATTGGATAATATGTTGGAAGTAGGGATAATCGAACCTATTGAAGAGTCTGAGTGGATTAGACCTATGGTGATTCATAACAAGAAGACAAGAGGTAACAAGATTTGTGTGGACTTGAGAAATTAGAAAGATGCATTTCGCCATGATCCATTCCCTACACCTTTCACCGATGAAGTATTGGAGAATGTGGGTGGGAAGGAAGTCTATTCTTCTACAAATGGTTTTTCAGGATGTCATCAGATTAAGACCGTGCAGGAAGACATACATAATACCACATTTGCAATAGAATGGG
The DNA here is from genome assembly GCA_032191745.1 of Picea mariana. Lineage (NCBI taxonomy): Eukaryota > Viridiplantae > Streptophyta > Pinopsida > Pinales > Pinaceae > Picea > Picea mariana. Next base: position 28,505 of record JASDQU010027782.1, on the reverse strand, counting down.
GATGATACAAGTACATTTTTATTCCATTTGGATTGAAGAATGTGCCAACAACCTTTTTACGCATAGTCATCACAACATTCCGAGATTTTATCAAAATAATTTTTGAAGTGTATTTGGACGACTGGATGGTTTACAACTTACTGAAGAACCATGTGGAGGTGCTATGATTGATGCTGGATAGATGTAGGCAGTACCAGTTCTCACTAAACTTGAATTAAGTGTATCTTTTGTTCATCGTTCGGTGTCCTGTTGGGACACATCGCATGTAAAAAAGGTATATTGATGGACCCTGCAAAGATTGTGGTTATTGTTGATTTTCCACCACCGACATTAGTGAAATAGTTGCATGCAACACTAGATCATACGGGGTATTATCGAAATTTCATCAAAGGGTATGCACAGATTATTGCTCCAATGGATAAACTTTTAAATAAGGAATCTAAGTTCCAATGGAATGAGGAGTGTCAATAGGGGCTTGATACCTTGAAGCAAAAGATGGTTACAAAACCAATCCTAGTATTCCCAGACTAGAAGGAGTTCCACATGCATGTTGATGTGTCCTCGATCACGTTAGGTGTTTTTTTGGCTCAACCAAGAAATGGTGAATTGCATCATCCCATTGCTTTTGTGAGCAAGAAAATACCAACTGTAGAACAAAATTACAGCACAACTAAGCAAGAAGGATTAATGATGGTTTATGCGCTGCAGAATTTCCTCCACTACTTACTTGGGCCACATTTCAAAATGTATATTGATTACTCTGCACTGAGGTACTTGTTCAACAAACTAGCACTGGGGGGGAAGATCTATAGATGGTTACTATTATTCAAGGAATACAATTTCAAAGTAGTCAGAAGATGATTACTTTTCTGACATTGCGTATATTTTTAGTACAAGAAAAACTTCGCTAGATGTAACAATAGCACAAAAGAAGCAACTTGTCGTAAAAATAGTAGATTACCAATTCATTGTAGAAAAATTGTATAAATTGGGCATAGACAAGATTCCACAACGATGTGTTTTGGAACATGAACCATCCATGATTTTTTTAGAATCTCATGAAGGTGTATATGGAGGTCACTACACAGGTAAAGAAACAACACAGAAGATCCTACGCGTAGGTTTATGATGGCATGCCATACATAAGGATTCTAAGGAATACTCTAACACTTGCAATGTATATCAGAGGGTTTGAAAACCATCACGGAGGGATGAGATGCCACTAGTACCACAAGTCACATTATACGCTTTCGATAAATGGGTGATACATTTTTTTGGTCCTATTAACCCACCAGCTAGATGATCAGGTGCAACGTACATAATTACTATGACAAAATACTTAACCAGATGGGATGAAGCAAAAATTGTGAAGGATTGCAACATAGAGACCGTTGCACGATTTTTGTTTGATAAGGTGGTCATGAGGTTTGGATGTTCACGCATACTTGTGAGTGATCAGGGCACTCATTTTTTGAATCAGACGATTACAACATTGACATAGGTGTTCCAGATCTGTTAGAGAAATATTTTCCTCACCCTATGCAATCTTGCAAAGAGGGCCTTATTCCATTCCCCCATGCAGACTCACTTTCCCTGATTGATAAATCCAGAGACAAAAATATAAATTTTTCCACTTGTATGCATCTTTCACCTTATACAACAAGCGTATACGTTGGCTTCTCCACTACATCCCTCGTACATCGGGATTTGTGCCAGAAAATCAAAATTAAATGTCGGGTTTCCATGTCAGGACAGAAGATCTCTGATCCTTGGCATTCCATCTACTGGAAATGTTTCGACTCAACCCTTCAGTTTCATTTTGAAGGCAATAAAGAAGCCAATTATGAGCTATGGAAAAGGGGAGAGAATTCAACTTTGAGAGCAATGTTACTCTGGAGAAATTATTTACTTTATATTGAGTCTGCATCCCTTTGTCCTTTAAGTCTGAAAACAATGTTCTCCCTTATTGATGGAGAACCTCTTTGTCTCCCTTATATGAGCTTGCCTTTGGTGGAAGATTGAAGTGGTGGAGGCCTAGTTGGAAGGAACTCGATTTCTTGGTTCTGAACCGTGCCGACATGGAAGTCTGTAATATTTTCACTTCTGTTGATCATTTAACAGAAATGCTCCTTTCCCATCCATATCTTGAAAATATATGTATTCTTATCCATGGGAGAATTTATTATGTATATTAATGGATTATGCTATATAATGTGCTAATCTTTAATATTTCCACCATATTCTTGTTTTTTTTTTGTTTGTTGAGAACTTGTTGCAGGTATATAGCTTTGGGTTGAAGTGCTCAATGGTGGACATCATCGAACATCTGGACGAGGTAGGCCTCTTTCTTATCTTACTTGCACATTGGTTTATATAGCATATGTTTGGAATGGAGTTGATTTATGTAGTCATTTTCGTCTGTTGTGGGTTCACCCTAGCCATAAAGAGATTTTCCTCATAACAGAATTGGCGACCATATTGGGGATGAATCTTCTTTCTTAAGGTTTGAAGTACTTTTATCCTTAGATTGCTCTCATTTATATTTTGTTTCTTGTCGTATCATTGCTTGAAAGATCTTGTTCACTCTGGGTCTAATTTTTTATCATTTCTCCCTTGCTTGGCCTTGTTTTAAAGCATATATGTGCATTTTTCCTTGACAGTCATGTATACACGTAGGATGTCTCACTGCAAGCTGCGTATATACACTCTGTTTGCCCAAAAATTCATGTACACCTTTTCTCCTTTCCTATTTTCTTGGTCTGGTGTTTGATGGGTGGGATTCGATGCTTGCTAAGCCTTCTTAGATCTCTGTAGTGCCTGTTGAGTGCCTGTGGGATGACAAGAAACCCTCTTTTGGTTGAATTTCTGGGTGAAGTATTTCTCTTCATATTTTCATTTTTGTTGTCCTTGTACATTGAGTTGGGTGTTTTGTTGCTTGATATCCTACTTGAGTTATCTCTTTTTTATACACAGTAGGGTTATATATCAAGTTACTTTTCAGTCCATGCATTTTTCAGTTTTGATATATTGAAAATAAAAAAAAATAGGCATTTTTTATTGCTTGGAATTTGTTGTCTTTTGAGTCTTTACCATTAGCTTAGTGCATATAGTGAAAGATTGTATTTTTTACTTCTGAATTGCAAAGTTGATTTTGAAAATTGCATCATTTTTAGGAGCATATCATTCATTAAAAAGTTAAAGTTAAGACTTTGCATTATTTTCATATTTAATTTTCTTACAGAGTCATAACACCATGAGTTTCATCACCATACCTTTTTGAGTAATCATGACCATAAAATCAATGCTATAATTTAAAATTTATTAGTAACGATTTTAATTTTCTAGGGTGCACAAAATAGCCTAGGATTTAGTGCCTTGGAATAGGATTTTGTGAATAAAATTCTCCAAGGCAATTAAATCGACATATGTGTCTGAGTCAGGGAGTGGAGAAATCCATTGTATAATTGGTAAGATTAGGAGGCTTCGCTCACACTGGTGTTAATCACGAGGTCGCGCAAAGTTGGTTGAAGGGATATCCCCCTGATACCTTCCTAGCGTCAGAGATATTTCTGGGGATCTATTTGTATCTGGGGATCTTGTTAGTGCATTTACCTCCGTGAGAGGAAGTGCTTTCAAGGTTTTGGGCTTTGCTACCATGCCCATACTGTGGACCTGAATTACAACTGCTCGCATGTGCATCGATTATACAGTGGTTTATTAGTTTCTTGACTTAGGTGTCTCATAGGTTACTTGTAGGGGTTATTCTGCAGGTACCCTGGGTCAGATAAGGGTCGGACAACACACAGCCTTTATGGAGGATTACCCCTCTGGGAGGATATGACCAACTGGTTGTTAATCCCACAAGGGCCCTTATAACTGATTTTGTTACCTATGATATTTAGCAAGGAGTCTTAGGCCCCTCTTGGGCGAGACATAGCTTCTTTAGGGAGGGAGGCCACTCAGCCACTTTACCCTGTTTACATGCATATTGGCCGTTTGACTTTTGGTGTGCTCTTTTCTTACTAGTTGGCCTTAGAATATATTTTTTATCTTTAGAGTCTTAAGTCATTGTGGAGTTGGACCAGCCGCCCTGTCGGTCCCGTCACTTGTTACAGTTACCACCATATTTTGTGTCCTTGCCTTCTAAAAGGCGTAGATTTATTATACATGGTACACACACATCCATCGTTCATACTTGTGATTCTACAAGGATGAGTGTTGAACCTGGTCTTCAGAATTCTAGGAGCCCTTCGACTCCCATACCCACTATAGTTATTGGCACCCCTTCGACTCCTACAACCTCCATGGTTGTAGTGCCGGAGGTACATATTGTTATGATACCTCGACCTATAGTGAACGCTCACGCTACCGCCTCGAACCCCTTTGGGTATATTGGCCACTCACTGGGCTACAATGTTCATTCCATCCCTATGGCTTCTAGTCCATTTTCTTATGGTATCCCTAACTTCACCTCGCAATTTTCGAACTCCATCCCAATTGTTGGCCCTAATGATAGCATTGGAATTGGGGGCAGTACACCTCCCTACACTCCTTTTTCATTTGACAGATCTCAAATCCCTCAAATGACTCCTAATATGGGAGGTATGCATGCTTTTAACCCTGGTTCCAATCCTCCTACTTCTGGGTGGAATAGTCAACCTGGCGGACATGTTTTGGCTCAAGTTCCATCCTACAATCCTACCTCCTCGGCACAGATTCTGACCAATACATTTGGCATGACGAATCCGCGTCTATCCTCTGGATTCCAACCCAAAGGAGGTCAGTTTCACGCTTTGGGAAACCCCTAACCTGGATCTAATCTGGATGGGGGCAATTTCTATAACCCTCAACAGAACATTCCAGTTGGAATGATGCCCAACCAACCTTATATGAATCATCTCAGAGGAGGGCCTTATAATGATATATAGGGCCATGGTGTTTAACAGAACCCTAGATGGCCTCCAAATCCACAAGTGCAATCTTTCCCGGGAGGTTGGGGCCAGATGTCGTAACCCCGTCTCCCTTTTCTGGCCATGCTTAATCTGCCAGATTTTTCTAAGTTAATGAATGAACCTGTGAGTCATGATTCTACATGGCCCCTAGTCCCCACCAAACTTCCTTCGGACATCCCAAAGTTAGAGGGTAAGAATGGAGAGGATCCTGGTGATCACGTCACTACTTTTCACCTTTGGTGCTCATAAAACTCCCTTAATGACGATTCTATTCATTTGACATTATTTCAATGCACCCTTATCAGAGTTGTTGTGAAATGGTACATTGAGATACCTAGGGGAGCATATGGGACTTTAAGTCAGTTGGTGTTGGTTTTTCTTAACCACTTCCAGTTTCCCATCTGTTATGATGTTGGCCTAGAATTGTTGTCAACTTTACGCCAAGATACCGCCACTCATATCTCGAACCATATCTAGGAGTAGTGTAGATGAAAGAGGTTGATTAAGGCCCCTATACCCCTGACCTTTCTTTTAGAATGGTTTCTTAAGTATTTTCATGCTCCTATCTCGAAGGACGTTGTTACTTCTGGGGTTACCACTGAGGAAGAAGCGATCTTTAGAGACCAGTAGTCAGATTTGATATATGCTCAGTTTGGGATGTTATACCACCTTCTTCCTGACATGTCGTGGTCTACTTACGACCCTAGGAAAAAGCATGGACCTCATGTCGATGGCATTGTAAGTTCCCCCAATGTAAAGTCAGCAGACTTGGTGAAAAACTAGTTGAAAGAGTTGTCTTTAAGCCAGTTTGTAGGAGGGCCAACTTCGTCTTTGTATTCCAACCCCACTCATTCGGCAGATGTACACTCCGTGCAATCGTCAACCAACCCAAATGGTGACCAGCAACCAAGGGGGAATAAGAAGAAAGGATGCAATAACCATAAGGGTGGGGAAAATGGTAATAAACCCAAGGACAATAATAATAATGAGAATATGGGTAGTAATGTTGGAGAGGGAAAATGAGAAAGACATAAGGTGAAGTTTCCCTGTAAGCTTTGCACAAATGATCACCTTACCCATTTTTTCCCCAAACTTGTAGAAGATGTGAGGCTATTAACTCAATCGCCAGTCGTGATGATGAATCCATTCCCACATAATCAACACTTAGCCTTGAGCTCCTCAAACACCATAAATGTGGCTGGTGGAGGTCAAAACCAGCATTCGCAAGATGGTGACCGTTTATGTATCAATATGGTCGATACAAAAATCGATGTAGCCACTTGATCTCGAGACTATAGTTCTAAACAAACTATTCCTGGTCTAGAATATCCTCCTCCTCCTCCGAGGATGACTTTACATATTGAGAAACCAGAGCCACTGCCTCATATTCCGAAAGGAGTACTTAAGTGCTCTACCCATAATCCAAATGCTAGAGCCGGCCAAAACTACTCTATTTTTGAGGACCTGGGCCAAACCCCTTGTGCGATGTCATCTTTGGAGGTACTCCAGACATGTCCTTCATAGAGGAATGCCTTACTCTCTGCTTTAGGAGCTCTAGAACCCAATGGCTCAAAGGTTATCAATTTTGACGTCACAAATGTTAAGCCTCTCTTACCTTACCATGTGGTTTTCCAAATCCATGTGGAGTATTCAAAGTATACCATGAAATGTACGGTTGTTGATGAAGGCATTGTTACATGTGTGATGTTCTTTCTATTTTGGAAATATCTCAGTTCTATGACCCTTCCCAAGCCATCAAACATGTTGACTTCTTTCGACGGGCATTCCTTCCTCCCTCACGATATTCTTTCTACCTTTTCAGTCCAGTTAGGTGGGAAGACGGTAGAGGTGGAAGTAGAGGTAGTTGATGCACCTCTTGATTATAACCTGTTACTAGGTCGCAATTGGACTTATGCCATGATTATCATCATGTCATCCATCTTCTGTACTCTTTGTTTTCCTCATTAAGGGAAGATTGTGATGATCGATCAATTATCCTTTGCGTGCTCTAGTCCTAATGCATCTCTTGGACCGTCGATCCCTGTGATCGGCAATTCTCAACCGACAACTAAGAATATCAGTGTTGGAATGTATTATTCCTTTATGGGTACTTTAGACTTCTCGACAATGAACCATCATGTTTGTGTCCTGTCCAGTAGGCCCATTTTGACAGGGAGTTCCATTCATTTCCACACTTATTATTTTAGTGATCCTTGGACCCTACCTTCCTTGACTTTGTCCTGTGAGGGTCAGCCACATACTGACATTAAATTAATAACCTCTGTGAGTCATGTTGGAGATGGGTCGACAAACTCTGCTAGTCATGTTGAAGACCAACAACCAGTCACTGCAAGTCATGTTGGGGGAACAAGTCCAGTCATTGATAGTCAAACTGCACATACATCACCAACCTCTGCTAGTCATGTTGGAGGTTTTCTACTATCCTCTGCAAGTCATGATGGGAGCATGTCACCAACCACTCCAAGTCATGTTGGGTAGATGTGTAAGACGTAAGCCCAATTTCCTTTGTAGGATTTGCAAAGGAGATCACCTTACTTGTTTATGCCCTGCTACTATTGTGGTACAAGAAGCATGGTCCTTTCCCGAGGGACCTTCGGGTTCTGAGTCGTCTTTGGCTTCCCAACCTTCGTTGGTTGATACAGAAGTCATGTCGATGCAATATTTGACTGACACCCCTCTTCCTTTAGGGTTTGTTTCATCTCTTGACCTTGTTGTCTCACATCCTATTCAACCAACGGTTGAAGAAGTGGTCGTGCCTATGAAATCTTCGATCGATCCCACTCTTCTCTTGGAGAGTGACAAGCCTAAGGAAGTGACATTGTCGATGCAATCTTCGGTCAATTCCACTCTTCTTTTAGAGGGATCATCCCACTCTCTCCATGTACTCTCCCTCCAATTCTTAGGGTGGTTTCCTTTGATTGGAGTGACCTTGTAGAGCCTATACTTCCTTCTTCTACACCCTTCCAGATAAGGGGAATTCTTCAATATATTGTAGATAAGGTAACCTTTGCAAGTATTTTATCCTCCTCGACTTGGAAAGCTTTGGGTTTTTCCAAGCTTGTGTCATCTCTTGGTAAGTTGTTGACCTTTCACAGAAGTCCTACATGGGAGCCTTGGCCTCCCCCATTATATGTTTCTTAGAAGCATCCCCAAGTCTGAGTTAATCCCTTTTCCAACTCGTTCAAAAAGAGAAAATATTGTCGAGTGATTTGTCCCTTTCACACTCGTTAAATTGGAATTGAAATGTCATGAGTCTTAGTTAAGCTCTTTTCAGACTCATTTTCAAAAAAATAAAATATTGTCGAGTGATTTGTCCCTTTCACACTCGTTAAATTGGATTTTAAAGGTCATGAGTCTTAGTTAAGCTCTTTTCCGACTAGTTACCGAAAATAGAAAAGATCATCGAGTGAACTTGCCTTTTTCACACTCATAAATTGGATTTGAAAAGACGTTTATTTGGCACAATTTTACCCCTTTTTCACACCAAGTAGACTAAAAGACATAAAAAAGGACATTTTTTGGTGTTAAGTTGTGATTGCATCTCATGCCCTTGCTTGCAGTATTGAGCCTATAGCTTGTTCTCTCTAGTACATTATAAATTGTTTGCCTCAGCAGTTTTGCATCCTCAACCAAGCAAATCCTTGTTTATACCCTTCACAATTTGACACCCTATACCTAGGAGGGAACATCCCCTGAGTGTCCATCTCTCGCATGCATTTCCCTGCATTGAGCATAGGTATTTTATGTTGTTGTAACTAGTTTTTCTTACTTGCGACTCTCGTTTCCTCCTTTGTATCATAGCATTTATTTTTCTATGAAAAAACAAAAAATGACGGGCGGGAAGGAAGTATTATCTTATGTTGGCAGCATTCATGTCGCCTTTGAACAGAGCACAAAATTATTTAAGTCCATTCATCATCATAATTTTGGGATTAGCTTGGCCTTAGGAAGATGAGCTCGTTACAGAGTCTTCTCTATTGAATGGTTACTCTTCCAATCCCTACAGATAATTTCATTGATGCCTCCTGCATCTCATGGTTTCATCATTGGGTATATGCTACCAGAGTCATCCATATGTCTCATACTCTTGTTCAAAGGAAGTCTATAAATCTGTGTCAACCACTCCTCATAACCCTTGACTTTGCATGTCATCCATACCCTCAGCATATCTCAGAATCACATGTTACTTTAGTCATATCATGCAACCTGGCCCTACTTTCATCATTGGTAAGTCACCTTGAACCCATCAATCAATATTTCATCATTGGTCATTGACTGGGTGGTTTCCCTTGTGTTCAACGGCAATACATCTATTCACACATAGGGATTGGTGGTTTCTTCACCTTTGTTAGCATTTTTCATCATTGGATGCTATTCAGAGGGTATTTTTCATGTACCATTTTCACTTGGCAAATGCGAAAGACGCACAGGATTGTTGGTTCATGAAACTTGTTCTTCATTTGATTTCAACCAAATCATGAAGCTCCTACTTTAATCCTCATGTTGATTGATGAGAGAGGCCTTAATTATCTCCTTTCAGTGGGTCTCCTTCCATCGACATCAACCCATTTATTCTGGAAACGAGACCTAGACTCTTATGAGTACCTTGAGGCTTGCAGTCATTAGTGGCAAGCTCTCTCACCATCGACAGCTGGGAATACATCAATGTCTTCTTATCTATGGATTATTCAGGTGTTTGACACTGACTCCTCTATTCACACTTGTAAGAATGTACTCGGTGCCTTGATACCTACTTTCATTATTGGTAGGTTGTCTCACATTTGTTAATGGTATACATCAATGACTGGTAATCAAACAATGTCTCTTTATGTTCGACCTCAACTCCTTTATTCACATGATGTAGACTTTCACCTTTGGCAAATTGTGTAGAAGACTAGAAGACATCACTATGTGGTCACAACTTTCTTGAGTTGTTGCTTCCTTTTCATTGGACTAGTACCTATATGACTTCAGTTATCATGGGAGATCAGATTGTACTCCATGGTATACAGATATCTTCAGATTGGTTTTGAGACTGGTTCTATTGGGCCTTTTTCATGACTATGACATCCATTGGCATGTAACCGCATTTTTGTTTTCCTATTCATGGCCACAGACACTTATTTGGTATATTTTCACATGGATCTGCAGTGTATTTTTGGTAGCCATGTATGCAAAGTCAGTGCATAATGTAACAAGCAACTGATTTCGTCCAAATAGTTCTCTACCACTCCACTCCTGGGTTATTTGTAATGTATTTCGATCATCGCAGATACTCCTCTGACCTCACACATTAGGGGGCATCTATTAGAGAAATATTTTCCTCACCTTATGCAATCTTGCAGAGAGGGCCTTATTTCATTCCCCCATGCAGACTCACTTTCCCTGATTGATAAATCCAGAGAAAAAAATATAAATTTTTCCAATTGTACGCATCTTGCACCTTATAAAGCAAGTGTATATGCTAGCTTCTCCACTCAGCCCATGTACATCGAGATTTGTGCCATAAAATAAAAATTAAATTTTGGGTTTCCATGTCACGACAGAAGATGTTTGATCCTTGGCCTTCCATATACTAGAAATGTTCTGACTCGGCCCTTCAGTTGCATTTTGAAGGCTATAAAGAAGCCTATTCCAAGCTATGGAAAAGGGGAGAGACTTCAACTTTGAGAGAAAAGTTACTCTAGAGAAATTATTTACTTTATATTGATTCTACATCCCTTTGTCCTTTAAGTCTGAACACAGTGTTCATCCCCCAAGCTCTTCCCTTATTGATGGAGAACCTCTTTGTCTCCCTTATATGAGCTTGGCTTTGGTGGAGGATTGAAGTGGTGGAGGCCCAGCTGGAAGGAACTCGGTTTCTTCATTCTAAACCGTACTGACACAGAAGTATGTAATATTTTCACTTCTGCTGATCATTTATTAATAGAAATAATCCTTTCCTATCCAATTGATATCTTGCGAATATATGTATTCTTATCCATGGGTGTATTTTTTATGTATATTGATGGATTATTCTATCTAATGTGCTAATCTTTTATCTTTCCACCATATGCTTGTTTTTGCTTGTTTGTTGAGAACTTGTTGCAGGTATATAAATTTGGGTTGAAGTGCTCAATGGTGGACATCATTGAACATATGGATGAGGTAGGCCTCTTTCTTATCTTACTTGCACATTGGTTTATATAACATATGTTTGGAATGGAGTTGATTTATGCAGTGATTTCCATCTGTTGTGGTTCACCCTAGCCATAGAGAGATTTTCCTCGTAACAAGATCCATCATCGGAAGAGCACTCCATATCACCCTCAGGAAAATGGCACAATAGAAGCTTTCGAAATAATATTAGAGAAGGATTTGACAAAGATTTGCAATATGAATCATAATGATTGGGACTTAAGGATCCATACACTATTATGGGCTTATAAAACAACATGTAAGAAGTTGATAGGTTAAACACCTTTTAGACTAGTATATGGACATGAAGCAGTCATGTCAATGGAGTTCCTTGTCCCTAGCCTGTGTATTTACACAATGACCGAATTGACTAAATATAGCGCAGTGGAACAAAGATTATAAGCACTTATGGAATTAGAAGAAGACCGGTTTGTCGCAAGTTTTCACCAACAAGTATAGAAAGAACGCAAAAAGGCTTGGAATGACACACACATTAAACAAAAGAAATTTTAGATAGGAGATTTAGTGCTACTCTATAATAGAAAATACTTAAAGTTTCTAGGAAAATTTTATAAGCATTAGTTGGGACCTTACATGATAAGGCATGTCATGGATGCATGAGCTATCTAATTGGAAAGACTGAATGGAGAAATGGTAGATGAACTGGTTAATGGGAGTTGACTGAAACTGTACATGGATAGCCTACCCCCTGCGTAGTAATCCAAGTCTATTGAATTTGTACCATATTGCATTATAGTAGTTTAGAAGAGAAATTATAGGATGAAGGAAAAATTGAAGTGTTAAGATGAAGATGTTGATTAATAGTTAATTTTTCACAATAGAAGTAGTCCTAGTTGGATTGTTGCAAACGAAGAACTGTTAGAAAGAGTGGTAATGTCTAGAAAAGGTTGAGGTAGCAGATAAGATAATTGTCACAGAAGATATGGAAGAAAATGAAGAATGTAAAATTGTTCCAATAAAGACAAGACTAAGGACTACATCGTAGAATAAAACAAAAAGTTTAATATAGCAGGTTCCCCAGGTCCAGAAAATGCTCAAAAAATGAAAGTTCTTGGAATTGAATGAAACCAATTCCATTTCGACTGGATCGACACACTGATTCCAGCCATATATTTAATTTCTCAAACAGACGTTGTATGCGAGAGTTATCACACTCTGACCATTTTCCTAAACAGGTAAAAAGTCAACAGGTCAATAGGCAAAACATTCAATGCTGACATCATCATGCTTTTGTAGCATTGAGACATGTGGCATGACAACAATAGTTTGACTAGGCATAGGGTAGATCCACTCAAATTTAAACAAGTGGCACTTTTCAGGCAAATGAAGAGGTGCCACATGGCCAAGACGTGGTCTGCCACATGGCACCCTATCATTGGATGGTAGTTTAAAAGTTTTTTGGGTTCATGGGATTCAAACCCATGACCTATAGCTATATAAATTATTTGGGAGAGGTCCATTAACAACCCGCCATGCTTTGGTGTTTGTTACTACCACCCATTGTTTAATACAAAAGGGGTAATGTTAAAAGAAGGTGGAAGGGAGTTGGGGGCCAAGCCCCAGCCCATGGAAATATACACACCATAGCACCACAACTGTGGGTGCGCTCCACCATACTATTCAATAAAGCGGGCATGCATATTTCACCCTTCACCATACAAATCGGGGCTATAACCGTATGTTGGGTGCGATATGTGGGAGCGATCCCATGTGAAAGCACCACATGACCATCATTTTTGGGAAAGGGGCCAGCATGCAGCCCTTTGGGTTGGCACTTAGCCACCTTGATACCATGTGACCCTATATTTTTGTGCGTGCCCAGCCCCCTTCAGCTAATTTTGATTTTTTATACATAGGTGGGTGTTTTTCCCTATAGTTTGGCCCAGATTGGGCATTTTTTAGGATATTTTGGCCATTTGAAGGGGGATTTGATCCCAAAAAGAGGCCAGATTCTTGTGGGAAGTTGGGCTTCCTCATCTGATCCTAAAAAATATATAAACTAGGCTTATTCAGCTTGAGAGGGTACTTTGTATGCAGGGAATGTGAAGAAGAGTTGGAGTTTTGAGCCCATTTCTCATGTTTTGAGGGGCATTTTGTCATGTCTTGAGAGGAGTTTGTAGAGGTATGTGTGCATATTCACAAGGAGTTCTTGTAAATAAGATCAAAAGCTTGTTTCTAACAACAAAGAGCCATTATAAAGAGAACTTGAGCATTTGAAGATCAATAAAGAGGTCCTCCACTTGGAAGCGGGCCCGGAGACGTAGCCACATATTGGTGAACTTCGTTATCAAGTTCTTGTTGTCTTTGTCTCATTCTTGGTGCTGTTAACTTCTCTTATGTGTTTCATGGTTATTAATGGCTGAACTCTTTAATGATTCATGAGTATCTAATTAAATCAATTGTTAATTAATCCTTCCATTTTTGGATGAAGTATTTTGGTATCATAGCTTTTGGTTGTTTTGGAAGGTTTAACAAGTGCAGGGTTGGATGCTCACAAGATCCAAATCTCGGAGAGGAGAAGGATCATTGGCTGAATTCATTCCTGAGATATAACGATTTTTGAGGAAGAAAATAATGGCTTCAAAAGGAGAACTTTCTCCACGAACCAAGAAGCTTGAAGATGCATTTTTCTCCATGTCAGAAATGGTCAAAGTGTTATATGAAGATTTCTTGGAGAGAAAGAAACTAGTTTTGGGAGAAACTTTAATGAAGGGTAAAAGTGAAGGGAAAGGAGAATCTTCAAATCCTCCTCCTACACCACCTTCACCACCATCTTCTCCTTCTTCTTCCAGTTCTACTTCAAATGCTAGTTCTCATTCTACAACATCTACCATACAAAAACAAACGCATAAGCATAAGTCTAATATGCCTTTGTTAAAACTTGATTTTAAGTTTGATTTGCCTTTCTATGATGGAGAACTAAATGCAGAAAACTTAGATAATTGGATAAGACAAATTGAAGTGTATTGCAGGATACAAAAAATCATAGATGAGGAAACTATGATCCATCTTGCTAGTCTCAAGATGGGAGGAAATGCCCTTGTGTGGTGGGAAAGTAGGAAAAAAAATGGATCTTAAGAAGTTTGGTAAGACTCTCTCTTCATGGATTAATTTTACATCCTCTTTATGAAAGAAATTTTATCCTCTAGCTTACATGCAACAAGCTATTATTTCATGGAAAAACTTTAGACAGTTAAAAGGACAAACTGTTCAAAGTTATACACATGAATTTCGAAAAAGAGCTTTATTGTTGGGAATACCACTGGATACTCAAGAGACATTTCTTAAGTATATAGGTGGGTTGCATAGTTATTTACAACAAACTATTATTATGTTTAATCCAACTAGTTTAGATGAGGTGTGTGTGCAAGCGACTCATCTTGAATCTAAAGGCAAGAATGTAAATGTTGATTTTGTAAAACCATTTAAACCTATGGAAGAAAAATTCAAAGGAAAGGGTAAAGAGAAGTTCAAAGGGAAGAAAACTAATATAGTGAATAAGGGAAAACCTACATGTACTCATTGTAAGAAAGAATTCCATAGTGATGATCGTTGTTGGATCCTTCACCCAGAGTTGAAACCAACAAAGTTCTGAAATAAAGGAAATCCAAAGACGACTGCAACAGCCCAAACAGATTTGGGGTTAGATTCAGGAGATGAGACAAAGGTCACAGTCATGGGAATCAAAGGTAAAAATTATGAAGCTAGTACAAGTTCTTCAATTCAGTCTTTAAAAGTTGATAATGAAGTTGATGAGGTCAAACGAACAAAACTTTTTCATATACGAGTAATTTCCAAACATACAAAAATTGATACTCTATTTGATAGTGGTTCACAAATAAATTTGATATCATAGACAATTGTTAAAAAGTGGGGATTAATCACTAAACCTCATAATAAATCATATCATTTAAGATGGATTCATAATGATAATCAATTGCAAGTGAATAGACAATGTGTCCTAAATTCTGCTATCAATTCACAGTTTAAAGATGAGGTTGAGTTGGATGTGGTTCCACTAGATATATGTGGTATTGTACTTGGGAGTCCATATTTGTATGATAGAAAAGCAATATTTTATCGTGAAAACAATAAGTATCAATTAACTAAATATGGAAAAGAATATATTGTAAGGGCTCATCAGAAGAAATTGAATCTATCTCTAATCAACTCAGGACAAATGAAGACAATTGTAAATGCCAGTAAGTGATATCTATTAATGGTTGTAAAAGCTAAAGACACTGTCGAAATTGATACTTTCAAAGATTGTGATACAAAGTTGAAAGATGATTTAGTTAGAATTGTTTCTGACTATGATGATATATTTCAAGTCTTGAAAGGATTACCTCCAAAGACACAGGTTGAACATGAGACACATTTGCAGCAAGATGTTCATCTTCCTAACATTGGAATGTACAGGTTATCAGTTTTGGAAAATGCTGAGATAAAGAAACATGTACAAGAGTTGGTTGAACAAGGGGTCATCGGACCTAGTGCTTCTCCATGTGGGTCACCTATCATCCTAGTGCCAAAGAAATATGGCACACAGCGCATGTGTGTGGATTTTCGAGCCTTGAACAAAATCACGGTAAAAAATTGTTACCCTTTGCCTCACATTGATGATTTATTAGATCAACTGAAACATGTGATTTATTTTACTAAGTTAGAATTAAGAAGTGCTTACCATCAGATCAGGGTTGTTGAACAAGATATACATAAAACTACTTTTAAAACAAAACAGGGATTGTTTGAATGGTTAGTGATGCCATTTGGGCTTACTAACACACCTGCTACTTTCATGCGGGTTATGAATGATGTATTCAGGTCATTCATTGATGAATTTTTAATAGTCTACTTATATGATATTCTTATTTTTAGTAGGACCAGGGAAGAGCATGTCCAACATGTTAGGTAGATACTTTCAGTGTTGCAAAGAGAGAAAATTTTTGTAAAGTTGTAAAAATGTGAATTTGGCAAAACATATCTTGTATATTTGGGTTACATTGTAGGGGATGGAGAGCTTAATATTGATCCCTCTAAAGTTGAGGTTATTGTAAATTTTCCAAAGACTACAAATGTAACTGAAGTAAGAAGCTTCATGGGGGAAACATAATATTGGAGGATCTTTATTGCAAACTTCTCTCTGATTGTGGCACCTTTACATGCTCTGACAAGTGTGAAAAGAGGATTCTAGTGGGGAGGAATCCAACAGAAGGCTTTTGATACTTTGAAAGAAAATATTAGTACAACTCATGTTCTAGCATTGCCATATCTCCAACAGTCTTTTGAAATTGAAACCGATGCAAGTGACTATTCCATGGGGGCAGTGTTGATGCAGCACAAAAAACCCATATGCTATCATTCTAAGACCTTCACTACAACAACAATTAACTATCCAACATATGATGAAGAATTGTATGCTCTAGTACAAAGTGTTAAAAAGTTGAAACATTACTTAAAGGGAAACATACTGATCATCAACCATTA
This sequence comes from Picea mariana, assembly GCA_032191745.1. NCBI lineage: Eukaryota > Viridiplantae > Streptophyta > Pinopsida > Pinales > Pinaceae > Picea > Picea mariana. The sequence goes on along the minus strand of JASDQU010027782.1, from coordinate 11,847 downwards.
CAGTATCTACAATCACAAACTAAGCTACAACAATGAAGGCATTTTATATTGATGGGGTTTTTACAACAATTTCACTTGGTCATTAGATATAAAAAGGGCATTCATAATAAAGTTTCCGATATGGTATCTAGGCCTCCTAGTACAATTTCTACAATCCTTAAGCACAATTCAATTACTCATGAAAGTTACATTGAACAATATGTTGAGGACAAATATTTTAAGGAAGTCTATGCAACTTTAAGTCATGGTAAAAGAGTAGAAGAATTGAATTATCATATTAAAGACAAACTTTTGTATAATTTGGGCAAATTATGTATTCCAGAAAGTGAAAGAGTCCATGTCATCAGGGAGGCACATACTTCTCTTATAGCAGGACATTTTGGTGTAGACAAAACAGTTTATCAGTTACAAATATTTTGTTATTGGCCTCAAATGCATGAAAATGTGTCTAAGTATGTAAAGGGATGTACTATGTGTGCAATAAGAAAACCAAGTAACAAAAAGCTAGGATTGTACACTTCACTTCCTATTCCATCTAGACCACGGGAAAGTGTATCTATGAATTTTGTGGGGGGGTTTCCTATGTCTAGAAAATGTCATGATTATCCGTATGTAGTTGTGGATAGGTTCAGCAAGATGTGTGTTCTAATTCCTTGTAAAAAGCAATTCACAGCTGAACAAATAGCTCAAATGTTCTTTCAAAATGTATGGGTTCATTTTGGGTTACCTACCTCTATAGTATCTAATCTAGACTCCAGGTTTCTGGGGAAATTTTCGTCAAGTTTGTGGGAACTTATGGACACCAGGTTAAAGAAGAGCACAAAATTTCATCCATGGATGGATGAGCAGACAGAGGTGGTGAACAAGACAGTAGTGCATCTACTTCGAGCATATTGCAACAAACATCCTAAGCTTTGGGATGAACATTTGTGTTATGTACAACATGTGTATAATCGATCCAAACATTCTTCTACTCAGAGATCTCCATTTGAAACATGTTTGGGGTACTTGCCAAAGTATCCTTTGGATTTTTTCTTTGGGAAATACGTTACAGTGGAAGGACACAGTGATGTGGATAGGGCTACAAAGTTGATTGAATGGATCTAGTTGATTCATCAGGTGGTACAAGAACAGTTGGAGAAAATCCAAGCCAAGTACAATGCGAGGCATGATATGCATCGAGTTGATCATCAGTTCAAAGCAGGAGATCAATTATGGTTATACATCAGCAAGGAAAGGATGCAAGGAGAAGGTAAAAAGATTAAACCAATTCGTTATGGTCCTTTCAAAATTTTAGACAAGATTGGTACTAATGCTTTCCAGTTAGAATTGCCTCCATATATGCAAATTTATTTAGTTGTAAATGTGGAAAACTTGAGACTGTATGAGCCTCCTATGATTGAGGATCAAGGAGAGAATGTTCATATTCCTACCATATAATATTTTTCTCCTGAATATATGAACGAGTTGTAGGAAGACACCATTTTGGACAAAAGAGTCTTAACTTCTCGCAGGGGTGATGTGGAATATCTTCGAGTGGGATTGAAGGGCACAAATCCAAGTTAGGCCAAGTGGATGGAGATCGAAAAGGTGAGGAAACAATATCCTCACTTAGTTACCAACTGATACCAGACTTTTGGTGGTCCAAAAGATTCCAAGTGGGGAGGAATGATTCAGGAGGTTCCCTGGGTCCAGAAAATGCTCAAAAAATGAAAGTTCTCAAAATTAAATGAAACTAATTCTGTTGCAACTGGCTCATCATGCTGATTCTGACCATATATTTACTTTCTCAAATGGACGATGTATGCAAGCGTTATCGCACTCTAACCGTTTTCCCAAATAGGTAAAAAGTCAACAGGTCAATAGGAAAAAAAGTCAATGCTGACATCAGCATGACATCATCATGTTGACATAGCATTGAGACATGTGGCAGCACAACAACAGTTTGACTGGGTAGAGGGAAGATCCACTCAGATGTTGACAAGTGGCACTTTTCAGGTAAATGAAGAGGTGCCACGTGGCCTAGATGTAGGATGACACATGGCACGTATCATTCAATGGAAGTTTAATAGTTTTGGGGGTTCATGGGATTCAAACCCATGACCTATAGATAGAGAAATGCTTTGGGAGAAGTCCATAACCAATGCACCATGCTTTGGTTTTTTTTACTACCACCCACCGTTTAATACAAAAGGGGTAATGTTAAAAGAAGGTAGAAGGGGAATGGGGGCCAAGCCCCAACCCATGGATATACACACACCATAGAACCATAACTATGGGTGCGCTCCACCATACCAGTCAACAAAGGAGGCACAAATATTTCACCCTCCACCATATAAATCAGGGCTATAACTGTATCATGGGTGTGATATGTGGGCGCGGTCCCATGTGAAAGCACCACATGACCATCATTTTCGGGAAAGGAGCTAATGCGTAGCCCTTTGGGCTGGCACTTGACCACTATGATACTATGTGACCCTATATTTTCATGCGCTCCTAGCCCCCTTGGGATAATTTTGATTTTTTATACATAGGTGGGTGTTTTTCCCTATAGTTTGGCCCAAATTGGGCATTGTTTAGGATATTTTGGCCATTTGAAGGGGGATTTGATCCCAAAAAGAGGCTAGATTCTTGTGGGAAGTTGGGCCTCCTCATATGATCCTAAAAAATAGATAGACTAGGCTTATTGAGCTTGAGATGGTACTTTGTATGCAAGGAATGTGAAGAAGAGTTGGAGTTTTGAGCCCATTTCTCATGTTTTGAGGGGCATTTTGTCATGTTTTGAGAGGAGTTTGTAGAGGCATTTGTGCATCTGCACAAGGATTTCTTGTACATTAGATTAGTAGCCTGTTTATAACAACAAGGATCCATTTTAAAGAGAACTTGAGCATTTGAATATCAATAAAGAGGTCCTCCACTTGGAAGCGGGCCCAGAGACGTAGCCACATATTGGTGAACTCCATTATCAAGTTCTTGTTGTCTTTGTCTCATTCTTGTTTCTGTTCACTTATCTTATGTGCTTCATGGTTAGTAATGGATGAAATCTTTAATCCTTCATGAGTATCTAATTAATTCAATTGTTAATTAATCCTTCCATTTTTGGATCAAAGTTGCAAAAAGAGAACAAGGTTGCAGATGTCGCAACGAGATAGCATAACTAAAATTTGAAGATATATTATTGATAGCCTAATAAGTTCAAACAAGGTAGTCTAAATCCAATTAGTATACAAAGGTTATAGATTAGGAGAAATATGAGCATTGGTGTAGAACACCCAAGGGGGTCAAAAACCCTAGAAGTTGGTGCAAAAAGGATAGAAACGGTGCAACATCCAGATTACTCAGTAGCGCATAGAAAAGAGGAAGTGGGAAAAGATGGATGACACATAGAGCATTAAAGGATAGTACAACATGGATAAAGCAAGAGGTTTGGAATGCAGGAGAAAATGACGGCAAGCGAGTGAAATCGTGCAGTCATAAAGACATAACTGACAAAAAAAATTCGTTGCAAGCAGAAAGATATTAGTAATGATCTATAATTAAAGCACGATAAGATGGGAAATTAATGAAGACAGTGGATGGAGTTCTCTGGACATCAAAACCATGATCGATTGCCAAAAAAATTTCATTGTGTTTGAAGAGTAAGGAGAATTGAGAGCAGAGAGTCGAGCGGACTACGAAGAGCTAAGAGAACTATGGAGAGCCAATTCGATTACAAAGAGCCGAGTGGATTACAAAGAGTTGCACCACTACCAAAAGAAAATGTGAGATTTTTATCGCTATAAGTAACCAATGGTGTTGAAGACTAGACAAGAGACAACACCAGAGAAAAATAAAGCCATAAGGTCTTATGTTCCAGTGTTCCAGGAAACACCAGGTGCTTCGACATCAGAGAAAAAGGAAACCTAGTTACCCAAAGACTACATTCCACCAAGAAAGGATACTGCAAATCAAGTAAATCTACCAAGGACCCTAAGTACCCATTTGTAGATTCAGTAATTCCAGAAGGGGTCGAGGAGGAAGATGAGTTGATTGGATATGTCCAGGGTTTGAGGTACAATGATCACTACATTACCGATGCCACAAATTTTCTAAATCCGGTCACAACAAGGTACCTCTGCAAGATAAATGATGTGGCGTCTAGCCCAATCGTAGTTGAGCTATAGGAGTGGGCTTTAGGACTCCAAAGATGAGGTATTTTAATTTTGTTTGAAATTCCACATTTTGGTTGTAGTCCCGAAATTAAAATATGTGTCAAGTTACTCTTAATATGTACACATGGATGTTTTTGGTGGTTATATAAACCAATAGCAATAGACTTTGATTTAATTACATGTATTACGAGGTTTCCCATGACCTTGTTTGACCATGAGCCATTATTTGAGAAATATCAAGATTTGTCTGTAAAAATGAAACAAAAGTATGGTACCAAATGAGAAGGGTGCAGTTTTTCCATAACCGACATTAATAATTCACCTATGAAGTTTGCGACATAGGCCATCGCATGTAAATTGATGTGAAAATTCCGCAAAGATCAAGTTCCAGCTGGTGTAATAGTTGTTGCAGAGAAATGTGTGGAAGGTATACAGATTGCTTGGGCCCCATTTCTACTTAATATTTTTTTAAAGGACTTCCAAGAAGCACAGGATAATGGGAGTGAATTCCATTATCTCTGGTTATTGATACTCATAACACTAGTAGCTTGGAAAGAACCAGAAGACAACCAGTTCCTAACATCGAAAAACAAACCTTGTCCGGTTGCACGATACGCTAAATTATGGCATACTTCGAACAAAAGGAGACAAACTCACAATAATATCACTTTTTATATCTACAAAGAGATAATTCGACATAATATATACGATAATCTATGGGTGACACCATAACTTGTACAAGCCTATGGCCCAGTTGCGTGGTTCCGGGAAGGGTCGCATCATATATACGTGCAAGCAAAAAGAGACACAAATCGAAAGTGGTTAATTGTCCGTTACATACTAACAGAGGCAGAGATGGGAAACAAATTTTTGGATTGGCCAGTAGAGTGGAAAGTCCCCTTACAGAAGCCAAACAACAGGAAGAGGCTGAAAAGGAGAAGAATCAAACAATGAATGTGTTGAGTCCTCAACAAACCCTTTAAATTTTCACTTTTTGGGTATCACTTTTTCCTTTTAATTGTTTTACACCTTCTCCGTTTGGCTTTACACAGGTTGCATATTTATCCTTTGTTAAATTTATGCATTTTTTCCTTTGTTTGCTTTGCATTTAAAATCTCAAGAAAATACAAAAAAAAAGCTGCTCATGTTTTTCATTAGGAAAGAAAGTAACAAAAGAAAGAATTGAAAAAAGATCAAGTCGCAACCTTTTCCAAAGAACCGTCAATGAACTTATGGAGGGATGGAGAAAACGAAGTCTAAAATAAGTTTTTATAATCGAGATCGAGGGAAGGTTGCAGCCATTTTAAAGTGGAACAAATTTCGTTGATCACCAATGAGCCATCGGTCATCGACAAAATGTGTTAGTGTCTCCAGGATTTGAAGGATTCCACCGATCACCAAAATACCATTGGCATCAGAAAAAATCCTTGTAATTCCAATGCAAAAAGGGTAGATTTCTCCCAATGTCGATGAATTATGTGAACCAAGAAATCAATCTTAGTCGTCGATCAAGTATAAGGGAAAAATCCATCGTTGACGTTTATCACCAAGTAGTGTTTGTTTCGATGACTAGGTTGGCCATGTCACATTCTGCACTTGCCACGTCACATGCCACGTGTAACATAGTTACCAACTTAATGAGAACTGTGACCTCAAAACGAGAAATCTGGCCCAAAAAACCCATATTTTTGCATAAAAAACATCAAAATCAACCCCCAAATCAAAAAGTGGTGCTACCGGTAGCACCATTTTTTAAAACGGGGTGAAAATTACAACATTTTTCAAACATGGGCTTCAAAACTTAGACAATAGCTCAGAAAAACCTTAAAATCAACACTTAAAAACAAATAAGATGTTTTTGAATTTTTTTTTTTCATTTCAAAACGTTAAATTTTGAGATCATTTTAAATCGTATTTTTATCACTTGGTACCATTAAAACCAAAACCTCAAAAACAACCATCAAATTGAAAAGTACTGCTACCGGTAGCACCCATTTTAAAATTGGGTATGAAAATGACACATTTTTATAATGTGGTAAAAGAACTCATAATTACTATAAACAAAATCATAAAAGAAACCCTTAAATG